>SKCR01029213.1:0-55689 GCA_019454045.1 Zanthoxylum bungeanum
TAAACTACTTATGGTTTATTTGGTTGAAGGTTATCTTTACCTCTTTTGCTCTTATTTCCCTTACTTTCCTTTGCTACTCTACTAAGAACTTGATACTAAGACTTTTGGGAACTCTTACCTCGATATACTCTAATTTGATTCTTGTAAATAATGCTCAACTATGGGGGGTTTATGCCATATCTCTGACTTCTTAATAGATGGAATTCTTTCATCAATTCTACCTATTTTTGTTGGAGTTTCAATCAAGTCCCAAAAGATCACAAACATGCATAAAAACCACATATGAACACATCAAAGGAGGTGCGGAATATACTCACTTGAATTTTCGGTTTTGATGAAATGAAGAACAAGATGCGTTTTTGAGCTCCCTCCAAGCTCGGCAATGGCTTCCAAAGTGCAGTGGGCTGTGCGGTTTTGACTGGTTTGGTTGCTCACCATTTTCGGCCATTGAAGACCACCATTGAAGCTCAAGCTTCAAGCTTCCATGCTCACAAACTCACTTCCCTATCACCTTTGTATCACTCCTAGAGTGTGCTAGCACTATTTATCTTCATCTTGCTTCTCAAATTTCGGTGAGAACAGAAGAGAGATGAAGAATCGGCAGTGAGCCCGAGAAGAAGAAGAGAACGGAAGAAATAAAATGGGAGGGAAGAAGAGAAAGGACGTATGTCCTTTGCATGTGAGAGAGAGAGAGACCAAAAGAAGTCTTAGTGGGTCACCATAATCTTGTCTAAAATAAGCCAAAAACGTGAACAACAAAAAAAAATAGAGTCACGTGATTGGTAAAAGTTTTTGAAAAAACGTGAACCACACAAAGTCCAAGAGAGAGAAAATGATTTATATATACTTATATCTTTATTCCCATTACCACGTAGTAAATGAATAAAAATATATATATATACACAAGTCCCTATATTCACATCATGTCACTTTAATAAAGTGACAACATTGTCATCACATCACTCAAAGTGACAATTGATTTGACGCATGATGTGACAAACGATTTGACGCTTGATGTGACTTGCATGCCGCGTTCGAATTCGAAATGCGAACGCGCTCGCATCACTCTCGGGCTCGGGTTCGCTAATTCCAAATTAACGAATTTTCCGTCGCGTCGTAATTAAATGATTACGCCTAGCGAATTCACTATTCACGTCGCTAACGAATTAATTCTAAATTAATTCGTTCGCCCGAATTAAAATCTAATTTTAATTCCGCGTCGAAATCCAATTTCGATTAATATATCGAATATATTAATTTTATCGATTAATTCCAAATTAATCGTTCTCTCTCTTTAAATATATTTTATCCCAGATAAAATATCTCCGCATTAATCCCAGATTAATTTTCTCTCTCATCGAATTAATCCCAGATTAATTCTATCTCTCCGAATTAATCCCAGATTAATTCTATCTCTCTCTTCTAATTAATCCCAGATTAATCAAAGTGCGAGTAATACGTCATCGGTGAATCTTCGGGAACCGACCCATGAGATCTCCGGATATGTTGGCAGTAAATACGGTCGTCGGACTATCCGAACACGTAAGTACCTCGTACTACGTTTATACCGATTTACAAGACAAGGTTAGCCTCTAGCAAACGCCATGCCTACCCAATTCTCCAGAAATATTCTTACAGGAATATATAGATCTGTATCAAGCGTAGTATACCGTAGTATTGTGTATATCGGCCCAGTAGTATCGGATAATCACGTGCTAGGGCTGGGGCTGGATAAGTGTCTGCCCCGTCCGAAACACATGTCGGATGTCTGGTAACATAGTCTCTATAATCGGATATACATGACCTGGTCACAATATCCCGATTGGTTGCGCAACACTCAAGAGCACTAGTACCATATCCTGCGTGACATCTACTCCAATATGACTGAAGTGACACTTCCGTCTCGACATCACACCCAATACACTACGACTCTCTGATAAACCCAGAAGCGGTGTACACAGAACCGGTTAAAGCCCTGTACCACCAAGACCAAGTCTACCGATTATCGCAAGTATTAGCGATGCAAGTCTCAGGTTAAGACTATACACACCTACCTCGATTCGGCCTCCCATAGACACATAGTCATAATACCAATGGGATTCCGAGGGGTCTATCCAGAGCGAAGCTGTTTCCCGTACCATCGGTGAAACACGACCTCCTATTGCACTTGCATAAGTATCCAATACTTATATATATGAGAACTATGCCGTTGTGCCCTCACAACGCGCACAAGTGCAATACTAGCCTATTCCGCATTATCGATGTCCAGTCTCGATAATACTTCGGCTAGGGATATTTAATGATTAATCCTTCGGGGATTGATACTGTCTCATATCATCTCAATCCAGGAACTAATCATATGGACCTCTCTTCATTTATACATCTATGGTGATCTAATCACAATGATGAGAGTGCAATTTCCTTGTCACATAGTTAATTTGTACACACAACACCGTGATCTGTACAAATAGTGACGCTATGGGTCATATTATCCAACAATCTCCCACTTGGCACATAGCCAGTCACTCGAGTGTCTAACACCCGAACTATGTACAATTCGCTCAAATTGCTGAGGAAAGGTTTTCGTCAGCGGATTTGCTTAATTATCGTCTGACGCGATTTACACGATCATCACATCGCCACGATGTATGATCCGAACGAATCAGATGATATAGAAGTATATATCTGGATCGTCGATGAGACCTTTAATTCTTTAGCCTGTGCTGACGCCTAGCTCAGCTGCTAACAGAACTATATCTAATCTAATTAGATTTATTATCGATCCAAATGGCTTCTATTGCTGCCTTAGCTGCAGCAATAATCCGTATTTGTTGTTAATTCGGCAACAGTTATCTTGCTCGGAAGATTTCCAGCTCACTGTCCCAGTGTTCAAACTTTATAGTACCGCATATTTACGGTTTGGAAACTTGCAGCAGTGATCCCAGTCACTTCAAGTTCTCCATCTCCATAATTTAAGACAACATCTTTAGTTCTCTCAGATACTAACTGATGTTCTTAATCTTCAATCCAGTGACTATCACTTGGATTGACCGATTGTGACTCCATATGCTCAAAGCGTATGAGACACCAATACAAGTACATTTTAAATGTACAATTTCTCAGAGAGTGTTACCAACTCCAAATCTAGCCCAGTAGATCTTTATTCCTTGAATAAAGGTTGTTACTCCCCAGAATTCTACGGAGAATTTCTTATGAAAGCCAAGCTTTCACGATTGTTTTATGGGAATTTCATTGTCAGTGCCCTCTCCCACTAACCTCCTTATATACACAAGAATTATTTCGTTTTGAGTCAAATCATAAACTATTTTGATTATTTCAAAACGTCAGTTCCAAGAACCTTATGCTTGCTTCAATCCAAACATATTGATATACATGGAGTCCATTTCGGACTCATGACACTTTGTCATAATAGGGAGTCGATACCTCGTATCACTTCCTTTGTTCTTGTGTATTCGAAGATTAATGGTATAGTTTCATCCTTGATGAACTATATATGTTCCATTAAGATTCAGTGCCTAGAACAGTATTACTTCGATTTTCATCGAGTTATACTATCCTCCCACTTGCCACTGCATATCGGTATTCCTCTCAGGAAAACCGCATGGAGAGCAACAATCTAATTGTTCTCTAGTGAGGTGTTAAGTACTATACTTATGGTTTCCTTAGGATAACCAATATTGGCACTTATCCAATTTGGGTCCTTAGTTTGGTATAATCCAAACGTTATGCCTCATCATACCCTTTAATTGTCCCCCCATGAATAGGTAGAAAAACCTCGTTCTTTCCGTTTCATTTCTGTTCATATCCTATACGATATCTGTCAAACAGATTTATATGGAACCTTATTCTAAATAAGTTTTGCACTGTTAGTACATATCCTTTTGAAGGAAATAGTAGCTCAAAGCGACTCGTGATTAACCTTATTATGTCTAACATGATTCGGTTAATCCGTTCGGACACACCGTCTAACTGACGTGTCCAAGAGGAGTCCTCATTGAAAGAATACTATACTCTTTCAAGTATACGAGAAACTTACTGCTAAGTATTTTCCATTACGGTCTTACCGTGGCGGAATAATGCTATAGCCGATCTGTTTATGTATTTCGTGTCGAAACTTTAAAGTTTCTGATTTGTGTTCTTCAAAAGAAACACATAACCATAACGTGATGCCACATCCGTTAAGGTCACGAAATATTCATGTTCACATCTAGCCTAGCTAGATATGGGCCCACTTACTTCACCATGAATAGGGCTAACAGATCGGTGGCACTTACACTATTACCAAGTAAATAGTATTTTAGGTACTTTACCTAATAAACTAGATTCGCAGACCTTATTTGAATAGTCAAATCAGTCCTAGTATCCACTCTTCAAAAGTGTGGATATACGAGTCTCGTTAAATTGTGTCCTAGACAACAATGCCACGAATAAGTCTCTATTGATCAAATCAATTTAAGCTATTATTTGTCAATTTATATGTTTGAGATTTAATTATATATTCAAAATATAAATTCTGTTATTCACATCTAATGTTTTTATCTCAGTATCATCTTTATATAATAAAACACTCAGTGTTCTATAATATAAAGGTTTTATCCGCAACGGATTAAACACTGATAAAGAGATAATGTCTCTAGTCAAACTAGTTACATTATAACAGTTCCTAATTCAAGTACATACCCGAAGGGTAGTTCCTAAACTTAGGTATCTACGGTCGAAACAGCGACTTTCGTCCCGTTTCCGATTCGCAGAGCAATCTCAGCTTGAAGTCAGTATCCTGCTCAAAGCAGATTCTGAATATCAATACATATATTTTATGTACCACACTAAGTATTTAAAATCTAATTTCAATACTAGCTGTGAACATAACTAAGACAAACATTTTTAAAGTTAGAGCCTCGCCCTTTCTTTAATTCCTTCGTGTCTTCCATATCCAAATGGTAGTCACTTTGGGATATGTCAATTATCCTTTTCAATATTTTAGGAACCTTAGGCCAAGCCTTGGGTTTTTAGAATATTGAAAGGAATGTGCACCTCGTGCTACATGCCCAATTGCAAACTTTGACTTTACATGAATAGTCAATTAATTCTCCAAGAATTATAAATTGCAATTTTAATACTTCTTAAATCCAAAATTAGATTTATGACAAGTATATTAAATTAAGCATTAAAGTCATCATCACAAAATCTTCCAAAGATTTTATGCTCTACTTATCTTGCTTAATTTTGGGCTTAAGGTATAATAAGTTATTTTATCAAATAAAGTAACCTATTATTTATTCCCAATTTGAAAATTAAATCATTTAAAATATTTTAATCCTAGATTATATTTTAAATATCCAACTTTTCAATTTTATCTTGATTACAATAGTCCAACTATTTAATCAACGATTAGTGGTACTTTATATATTATAATGATTATAATAGTCCAACTATATAATCAAATATAATCCAAATTAATTAACCTCAATTACATTGATTACTATAATCCAATTATAAAATCAACTGTAAACTGAAATTAATTAATTCAAATATATTGATTAATATAATCCAATTATATATAATCAAGTATAATACAGTCCAACTGTTTAATAAAACAACAATTTAAATATTAGTCTAACTAACATTTAATCTAATGACGAAATAAAATAAATGAGCGGTTTAGCGAGTATTCGAACGAATGTTGCAAATTCAATACTTGCCTCCCACTATTTTTCGTCGAGCCTCTAACCCTCTGTCGAGTACTCGGGAAACCGTGTTTCCTAGTGGGCTAGGATCCCGTTAAATATCACACAATCTTGACTTTGGCCAACAAATTGTATGATAATTAACTAGGTAGATCTCGAAGATCAATTGGATCTCATCCAACTCCTAGATCCAGTAGGTGGACATCCAAGTCCCAAACATATATCTTATATATGCCTATACATCGAATGTATACCCTAACCTTTTTCCTCTGAATCAACTAGGCCTTGGCTTTGGCACAACAAACCTAGTGATCCCAGTCAAGCGCGGACCCATTGACATGGAAGCTTCGTAATCAATGTCAATGGACAAGAAGTGGTCTTGACTTTGGCCAACAAACCACAACTTGGACACGACACCGATATGGAACAAAGCCTCGTGATTAAAACACATCTTTGATGGACAAGGGCTTGACTTTGGCCAACAACCCCTGCCAATCTCGGATCTTGAGTAAGAATCACTCAATGGAAGGAAAAACGCATGATATTTAACGAGGGTTTTTCGCGTGCAAATTGGCTACCAATTTAATTATCTTTGTTAAGGTCTCATCATCATACACCCTTAAGCATGCATTCTAAACACATAATAAAGCGAGTATGAAATAAAATAATAATGATATGCGGATGGATATTTTACATTGATCCTAGATCAAATCTCTCACTTTCTCTCTCCCGCTAGCACTTGTATTACTTCTACCCGTTACACTACACTTCTAAAGAAACCTCTTTTACATGGAGGGGAATAGGTGAGAAGAGAATACAAAGAAATAGGAGATAAGGCTGGACACGCAGGTCCAATTTAATAAATCAAATTTATTACAATTTCCAAAATCGCCCAACCCGACTAATATCCATCCGATATACATTATTCAAACATCACAACCATGTATTCATACAAGCATGTTATCAATCAATCAATCAAATTAATTAATCTTGAATATTAGTGATCATCCAATGTTCAAACAAAGATTTGATTTTTGTTCGAGTCAAACTCGTTTTGCGAACACGTACTCAAAGTACAATTTCTACGAATTAAATTAAATTACATAATTAAATCCAATTTAATACGTATTTAATTCTAATTCATTATTTAATTCTAAATTAAATATTACACTTTTATTAACGAACCTTTACGACTTAAATTCCAAATTTAATCGCAACGGGTCTCAAAGCCCGATTAACATCTAATGTTTTATTTAATTAAAGTCCAATGGGCTTTTAATTAATTTCTATAGGCGTGGACTTTTGGTCAACTCGGGTCAAACCGAACAACCAAAATCCAATCCGGGAGTTACCCCATAAGCCTTTAAATTAATTTTGGCCCATTAGGCCCAATTAAATAATTAAGGTCCATTAAGTCATAATTGGACCTTTTGGATTCGGTTTTGGGCCTAATTGGATCCAACCAATTTTGCCTAAACCCAACTTTGTTACAACAAAGCCCAAAAGCCCAATTACAACCTAACAAGCCCAATTTCCAAAATCAAGCCCAAATTAATTAACTTATAAAATTCCAAATTTCACAATTAATTAACCTAAGTGTAATACACAATCAATTACCCAATTAACATTTCTAAAATATCAATTAGCCTAATTAATCATGCACTTTAACAACCAAATAGTGTCCAACACAATTCAATCAAAATCAAACCCAATTAACATGCTATCAAGTCTCGGCAATTAGGGGTTTTTCAATTCGATTCGGTTTCAATCCAATTGAGTCCACAATCTTAATTTCCCAAATCAATTCAATTCATCCAATGAATCAAACAACAAAATTACAATGAATTTCATGTCCTTTAAAATCGGCCAAGCCACTTTAAAAGGGAAAAATGTTCCAAATCAAAATTCAATCCAATTGAACTTCAAAACAACATTAACCAATTGTTTTAAGTCATCCAATGATCAAACAAAACAAAATTACCAAGACATTAGGGTTATTACATTTTCGGCCAAGCCTCCAATTTGGGGAAAAATGAATCCAATCCAATTTCATGAAATTGATCACACACAATCTCAATTAAACATGTTCTAAGCATACTTAAACATCCAATTCAATAAAAACATGCTTAAACACATTTTGCCCAATTTCAAGTTTCATATTCAACCTAAGAATTGGGGAAAATTGATCTAATCCAATTTTCTTGAAATTGATCATGCACAACTTCAATTCAACCTCATTCAAGCATAATGCATCAAACAATTCAACCAAATCATGCCTAAATCGAGTTTACCCAAATTAAAGTTTTGACCAAAATTTGCAAATTGGGGAAAATCAATCCAATGATTTTTTGTCAAATTGATTACATATATCTCAAATTAGATCATATATAAGCATTCTTACACAATCAATTTGTCAGAATCAAGCCAATCAAAAAGCCCCAAATTTACTCAAGAACCCTAATTCGGTTTTCATGCATCAAAGCTCAAGATACCATTGTTGGGTTCAATCAAAGTCCCAAAGATCACAAACATGCATAAAAAAACCACATATGAACACATCAAAGGAGGTGCGGAATATACTCACATTGAATTTCGGTTTTGATGAATGAAGAACAAGATGCGTTTTGAGCTCCCTCCAGCTCGGCAATGGCTCCAAATGCAGTGGGCTGTGCGGTTTGGACTGGTTGGTCCTCACCATTTTCGGCCATGAAGACCTCCATTGAAGCTCCAAGCTTCAAGCTTCCATGCTCACAAACTCACTTCCCTATCACCTTTGTATCACTCTAGAGTGTGCTAGCACTAATCATCTTCATTCTTGCTTCTCAAATTTTCGGTGAAACAGAAGAAGAGAAGAGAATCGGCAGTGAAGCCGAGAAGAAGAGAGAAGAAAAAATGGGAGGGAAAGAGAAAGGACCGTATGTCCTTGCATGTGGGAGAGAGAGAGAGACCAAAAGGAATTTAGTGTCATAATCTTGTTAAAAATACGCCAAAAAGTGAACAACCAAAAAAAATAAAGTCACGTGATTGGTAAATTTTTGCCAAAACCGTTAACCACACAAAGTCCAAAAGAAAATGATTTATATATAATTATATCTTTATTCCTTACCAAGTCAATGAATAAAATACTATATTTACACAAGTCCCTATTCACATCATTGTACTTTAATAAAGTGACAACATGTCAATCACATCACTCAAAGTGACAATTGATTTGACGCATGATGTGACAAACGATTTGACGCTTGATGTGACTTGCGTGCCGCGTTCGAATTCGAAATGCGAATGCGCTCGCAATCACTCTCGGGCTCGGGTTCGCTAATTCCAAATTAACGAATTTTCCGTCGCGTCGTAATTAAATGATTACGCCTAGCGAATTCACTATTCACGTCGCTAACGAATTAATTCTAAATTAATTCGTTCGCCCGAATTAAAATCTAATTTTAATTCCGCGTCGAAATCCAATTTCGATTAATATATCGAATATATTAATTTTATCGATTAATTCCAAATTAATCGTTCTCTCTCTTTAAATAATATTTTATCCCAGATAAAATATCTCCGCAATTAATCCCAGATTAATTTTCTCTCTCATCGAATTAATCCCAGATTAATTCTATCTCTCATCTTAATCCAGATTAATTCTATCTCTCTCTTCTATTAATCCAGATTAATCAAAGTGCGAGTAATACGTCATCGGTGAATCTTCGGGAACCGACCCATGAGATCTCCGGATATGTTGGCAGTAAATACGGTCGTCGGACTGTCCGAACACGTAAGTACCTCGTACTACGTTTATATCGATTTACAAGACAAGGTTAGCTTCTAGCAAACGCCATGCCTACCCAATTCTCCAGAAATATTCTTACAGGAATATATAGATCTGTATCAAGCGTAGTATACCGTAGTATTGTGTATATCGGCCCAGTATCGGATAATCACGTGCTAGGGCTGGGGCTGGGGATAAGTGTCTGCCCCGTCCGAAACACATGTCGGATGTCTGGTAACATAGTCTCTATAATCGGATATACATGACCTGGTCACAATATCCCGATTGGTTGCGCAACACTCAAGAGCACTAGTACCATATCCTGCGTGACATCTACTCCAATATGACTGAAGTGACACTTCCGTCTCGACATCACACCCAATACACTACGACTCTCTGATAAACCCAGAAGCGGTGTACACAGAACCGGTTAAAGCCCTGTACCACCAAGACCAAAGTCTACCGATTATCGCAAGTATTAGCGATGCAAGTCTCAGGTTAAGACTATACACACCTACCTCGATTTCGGCCTCCCATAGACACATAGTCATAATACCAATGGGATTCCGAGGGGTCTATCCAGAGCGAAGCTGTTTCCCGTACCATCGGTGAAACACGACCTCCTATCGCACTTGCATAAGTATCCAATACTTATATATATGAGAACTATGCCGTTGTGCCCTCACAACGCGCACAAGTGCAATACTAGCCTATTCCGCATTATCGATGTCCAGTCTCGATAATACTTCGGCTAGGGATATTTAATGATTAATCCTTCGGGGATTGATACTGTCTCATATCATCTCAATCCAGGAACTAATCATATGGACCTCTCTTCATTTATACATCTATGGTGATCTAATCACAAATGATGAGAGTGCAATTTCCTTGTCACATAGTTAATTTGTACAGCAACACCGTGATCTGTACAAATAGTGACGCTATGGGTCATATTATCCACACATTTTTTGTTTCTAACTATATAATGTCTTGGCATGGTTTTGTAATAGAAAAAATACTAATTCCTCTTGATTTGACTTAGATTTCCTTCGAATTAGGCTACAGCCTACTTAACTTGTAACGTACTTCCTGCATTCAATAGATTATGCCTCATAGGCGCATCATCCACGATCCATTCAAAATGAATTCATTCTTAGCCTTTATATTATTACTATGATCTCCCTTAATTAAAATTTTCACTTAGGGTTCCTGATTACTCTTCCTTCTTAATGTATCACTACTGTTCTTATACTCAACCGATAATTTATTCTTTCGATTCAAAGTATAGCTCAAATTCTTCTATCCTCTTCCCATCTAATTGCCTACCCTCTATTAATGGTGAAATACTTACCTATTGTTAAGTTTCATCATGTTTACTATAGTCAAGGTTAAGGATCATCCTTATTTCAAATAAAATCTAATGCTCGACCTGAACTTGGCTTTCAAAATCTTTTTAACTTACTGCTTAATTTTCTTATTTCTTTTCTACTAGTTTTCAATTACTAAAAGTTTTATCCTTTACATTCTTAATCTCTATCGATCATAAGGACTAGTACTTTATCGTCAAGTCTCTTTACATACTCCAAGTCTCTTCAGAGTTTTCCCAACATGTTAACTCTCAAAATATTATTCTTTACCATTAATGTCAACTCATACTACTTGGTTCTTTATGTCATTACTTATATAATTTTTGTTTCTTCTTTGATGAAATTTTAGCCTTATCTCAATGCTGAGAAGTTTTCCATTTTGTAGCACTACTGGACTTATTTGTGAAAATTTATTTTTGTACCCGTGTACTCCTGACATTATTTATTAATATCTTCACTAGTGTGGTCTTACTTTGACAGTTTTATCTTTAAGTATTCTACTAGTTGTCCTTTGTCTTCTTTCCTGCTCTATTATATATCTGAACTTATGTGGTCTATGCTTCTGTCTTTCTATTCGCGGGGTATCAACTCGTACAATTCTCTGGTTATGTCTATGACTGGTTCTTTTACATTCCGTAATTCTTGACTATTACTTTCTCTCTTAATCATCTTTCATAGACTATATTTCTTCTAAACTTTTACTTAACCCCAATTTCTTCCTCTTTACCGTGTTCTTGTACTAAATCTGAAGACTTTTATATTTTCTGGGAATATTTTTGAGGTAATTACCGAGGTCTATCTTTGCTGCTGTTGTCTGTAGAGGGGTTGGGAGGGTGGGGATTGGTTCTGATATCTTTTCGCTAGTGGTAGTCTTATTACCTACTCATACAGTGGTTATACTTGTTACTTATCTAAAACCCTAGAATTCCTATATTTACCCATCTGACATCAACTCTCGTACTAAAATTCTTCTGTTAGATACTACTCGAGTTTTCTGCATCACTTCACTCTTGATCCTTATTCCGACTATTGGTAATACTACTACTTCTTATGGACCTTCTCTAGAGTCATGCTCACTAAAATACTCTACCATGTCATCTCTGTTACTTAAATACCTTAAGTCGTTACTTTTTCTCAAAGACCTATTATATTCCCTTTTGTTATTCTTCCATAAGAAACTTACCCTGCTACACAGATTTCTCTCTTATTTTTTTCCTTAAACTCCTCTCATTTCTTACACTCCTGGAGATTCTATCAACTTCATTTACTTAAGACATTTCTACTAAATTTTTGGTTAGGTACTGCTCTCCATCTATTTCTTTCGACTCAGTATGATAAAACTCTTTAAGAGTTATCTACAATATTTCTGGGATTCGTTCTCTCTCTAGTCCCCTTGTGCTATCGAGCCTTAACTCATTCAAGGGTCTTCATTATAATAATAATTCCTACATTTTGTTCGACTCATCATGACTTCAAACTATCCTATCTCATGTTCTTGTCTATGCTCCATTGAACTCAATGATTCAGCTGTCTAGCTATCTCAGGGTCTGTCTATTTTGTCTAATGTTTTTATTTACTTGTTCTCCTCTTTATTGGTCTCTAAGTTGATGTGATTAAACACACTCCATTGAGATATATGAATAAACGTTTCTATTATTTACTTAGGCTTGATGATGGTTTGGTTAAGTGTTTATATACTTACTAGAGTTAAGACTACTGGAAGGAGAAATTACCATACCTTCTGTTGGGACCCACAACTTTTATCAACTAACCTGAGTTCTTCCTTTATATTTTTACCTTCAAGATATACCTCAAATACTATACGTACTAAAATTCATTGTCACTATCCGTGTCCTTCCTGTTTATTTCCATATCCCATCTATTAACTTTATGTCGTGCTGCCGAAGTTAGCAATGTTTCACTCTTATGGGCCATTTTCTAAATCTCTACTCTCTGCCCTTGTTGTAAGCTATAACCATACATTTTAATCTTATTTCTCGCACTGGATATTCCTGTTAACTCTTGAGTGTCTCCGATCTCACTCGTCTTATCTTTTAGAACTTACACGGATTTTCTACTGGCATATCTATGGGTTTCTCCTATGTTTGGTCTATTCTGCAGACTTTTACTAGTATTGCAAGCCTTGTACTGACTTGCCTAGATTCTTGGACTACACTAGGTTCTCTCATTTCTAGCTTCAGAGGCTTTCTTAGTCATTTTTTAGTGGTCTATATTCTAATGTCTTCGGTTCCTACTTTAGGGAAAACTCTCATCGGGCATTCTTACAGTTACTCTTACCTAAGCTGGGAAAGGATGGGGCAAGCCTTTACACCTCGATGGTTATCGTTGTCTTTGTTCTGGTACTCTGTTGTCCTGGTAGAGTCTATTACTCATGTAAGGCAGATTTGAGGTAGACTCCGTCAGGGCCGTTTCTTTAACTGGTATAGCTAAGAGACGAGGGTTTGGGTAGATTGTAACCTTATTAACTAGATTCTTAAATTAAGGCAATTAATCCATTATGGTTACAATCTTCTCTTATTAGTCTGCGGGCCTGGGTTAGGGGTTCTAAAGTCTCCATTTATTTATTGGTATTTCTTGTCTGTTGAAATTCTTGAGTTCTTGCTTCTTTTATCTTTCTGTCTATTCTTTGTTACATGGGAGACTTACCATATCTACGAGGGGTACTTAAGGCTATTGATTCTACTTGAAGGAATTTTCTAATCAAGGAAGGAATCTTTATAGGAAGGAAGGAATCTTACTCAAGTTTACTTCAAGTTTTACTTTGGTTCAGGTTCACTATATTTTCTTTAATACTAAGGTCCTGTACTTCCTTTACTTATTTGTTTTTATATATTTTACCTCTAACTGCGCTTCTATTGCTTAAACATCGGTGCTCTTATCCTTTACATTTCTTTCTAACTTTTCTTTATCTTTCTACTTCCTTGGGTGGGTAACCTTAGGACTTTCCTATCTCGTAATGTCTTCTTACTTTTCTTGTCTCTGGATACTTAAACATCTATGCATATTTCTTACTTCTTTTAGCTTTCTCTTCCCACTCTCTAGGGTAACGTTTCTTAGAATTTAACTATATGTTCTCCCAACTTGTCTTGGACTTCGTCTTAATAAGTCAGGATTACTACTAAAGAATCCTTAACTAGAACATGAATTTTGATTACTTTTTACTAGGAATAGAATTCAGGTGACTTAGGAGTTCTTACTAACTTGTCTATGGAGCTTGAGGACGTACTCAAGGATCATATACTGGAGAGGTAGTGCCTCATATACTAGTATCCCGAGCATATTACGTATATAAGACCCCATCACTCTACCTACTGCAGCCAATGACTCTCTAGACCATGCTCTAATACCATCTTTGTAACATCCCCGATCTGGGAAATGCTACCGGTAGGTAATAGGCCGTATTATCCCTCTGAGCCTCTGACTTTCTAATAATACTAAACTCATCTGATGTATAAACTCACGCACGGGACCGTTGCCCCAACTTAAGTCATGAATGCATAATGCTTTACAAACTTAATACTCAAACTCACTATACTTACGACTTTAGTAATGAACACTTATAAATCTTTGCATGCGTACTCTTTACTAAACAAACTACAAGTTACATGACGCTCTCTGACACTGTCTTAACTAAACTCTGACTCGGCCTAGTAGACCAAACCCTCTAGTGACTTCCATCAGTATTCAACCTCTCGATCTCGTCCTCCGAGAATACCTACAAAATAGAGAAACTGAGAGTGGAGGGGTTAGACCATTTGTACTATCTAAGTGAGTGGACGATTTAAAATAAAAAACTGAAATACTATAATGAAAATTTTTAATTTCTAAAACCAAGGACCTTTGAGAAAATAACTTTATATGAAAACCCTTTTGCTTATCTGAAAACTCTGAAATGTTTTTAGAAAATCTCGTATGGAGTCTCTTTTATAAAACTTATCTTTTCTGAAATCTGCTTTTGAAAGTCTAGTTTGTTGGGTTTCTAGTTAGTCCCAAGATCAATTTCAAGTAAGAAACATGTGCGAATACAACAATCAAGAATGGCAGAATCATACTTACATTGAACGGATTTTGCGATGGGAGGAACAACAAAAACTTCATCAAGCTTTCGGCAATGGTGCTTCTTTTGCTCCTCCAATTTTCGGTCAACTCCATGGATGGATCTCCAAGCTCCAAGCTTTGTGTGGTGATTCCATGCTCATAAGTTAGTTTCCCTATCACCTTGGATGACCCTTCATGTGCTAGCATAAGGAAAATTTGCCACAAATCTTCCTTGTTCTTCTTGTTATTATCGGCTTTGCCAAGAAAATGGAGAAAGAATAAGTTTGGCATCAAAGCCGAGAGAGGGAGAGGAGGGAAAATGGTTCCCCAAAACCGTAAGTTACCAAGAGAGAGAGAAAAAAATGTGTTAGTTGGTTTGTGTATCTAATACACTTAATTGATTTCTAAAATCAAAAATAAACATATACCAAAAATTTTGTAAAAGGCTTTCAAAAAAGTGAACAAAAAGTTGCAATTAATGACTTCCAACTACTCATATCACTCATGAATAGTGACTGGTTTTCAATCACTCAAAGTGACAAGACATCCATCACTTGAATGACGAGTGATGTGATGCGTGATGTGACTTGTGGGCCGCACTTGAATTTGAAATGCGAGTGGGCAGGCAAACACTCCCGAGCTCAGGTTCGCTAATTCCGAATTGACGAATTTTCTGTTGCGACGTAATTAAATCAAATTCAATTAAATAATTTTGCCTAGCAAAATTACTATTCACATCGCTAACGAATTAATTCTAAATTAACTAGTTCGCCCGAATTAAAATCTAATTTTAATTCAATGTCGAAATCCAATTTCGTATAATATATCAAATATATTATTTTATCGATTAATTCCAAATTAATCGTTCTCTCTCTGTAAATAATATTTTATCCCAGATAAAATATCTCCGTAATTAATCCCAGATTAATTTTCTCTCTCTTATAATTAATCCAAGATTAATAAAGTGCGAGTCATACGTCATCGGTGAATCTTCGGGAAGCAACCCATGAGATCCCCGGATATGTTGGCAGTAAATCCGGTCGTCGAACTATCCGAACACGTACGTACCTAGTACTACATTTTTACCGATTTACAAGATATGGTTGGCTTCTAGCAAAGCACCGTGCCTTCCCAATTCTCCAGAAATATTCTTACTGGAATATGTGATCTATATCAGGCGTAGTATACGTAGTTTTGCGTATTTCAATCCAGCATCGGATGACACGTGCAAGGCCTGAGGCTGGAATTGCGTCTGCCCCGTACGAAGCACATATCAGATCTCTGGTAACTAGTCTCTATAATCGGATAATCATGACCTAGTCATATTATCCTGATGACTGCAGTACAAAAGAGCACCAGTTCCATATCCTACGTGATCATCATCTCCACTATGACTGGAGTGATACTTCTGTCTTGACATCACACCCAATACACTACGATTCTCAATATACCCAGAAGAGGCGTACACAGAACCTGTTAAAGCCCTGGACGACCAAAACCAAAGTATATTGATTGTCGCAAGTATTAGCGGTGCAAGTCTCAGGTTAAGACCAAATACACCTACCCTGATTAGGACTTCCATAGACACATAGTCATACTACCAATGGAATCCGAGGGGTCTATCCGAGTAGATCTTTATTCCTATAATAAAGGTTGTTTCTCCCAAGAATTCTACGGAGAATTTTCTTGAAAGCCAAGCTTTCACCGATTGTATTATGGGACTATCATTTCCAAGAAATGACATATCATCATTATTTAGGACATTCACTGTCAGTGCGCTCCTACTAACCTCCTTATATACACAAGAATCATTTTCGTTTTGAATTAAATCATATACCATTATGATTAAATCAAAATGATAGTTCCAAGAATGCTATGATTGCTTCAATCCATCCATGGATCGAATTAACTTGCAAACCTTGTTTGCTCGTTTTGGTACAACAAACCGTCAGGATGTTATAAACATCCTCCAAAAGGTTTCCGTTAAGGAAAGCGATTTTGACATTCAGCTGCCAAATTTCAGAAATGAAACATGCAGCATTAGCAAGCATTATCCAAATGGATTTAACAATGGCAACGGTTAAGAGGTTTCTTCGTAATCGACACAATGTTGATAACGATACCTTTTCGCTACAAGCCCATCTTAGTACGTTGGTATATTGCCATGCATATATGTCTTCCTTGAAGACTTATATAGTACCAATAGGCACAATGCCTTCCGGTACAACAACCAGTGTCCAAACTTGGTTGGTATACATGGAATCCATTTCAGACATCATGACACTTTGCCATAATAGGGTGTCGATACCTTGTATCACTTCCTCATACGTAGTCAGTTCGTATTCCTCAATAAGATTGACATTTTTATGAGGTGAGATCAGAAATCCATACTACCCAGGTTGTTTTCTGACTCTCTCCGACTTACACGGTTCTTGTGTATTCGAAGATTATTGTATAGTTTCATGTTTCATCCTTGATGAACTATTTATGTTCCATTAAGGAATCGGTGCCTGGAACAGTATTACTACTATTACTCTCCGATTTTCATCGAGTTTTACATCCTTTCACTTACCACTGCATATAGCTATTCCTCTTAGGAAAACCGCATGGTGAGCAAATTAAATTGTTCTTTTGTGAGTTGTATAAGTACTATACTTTGGTTATCCATGGATAACCTACAAATAGGCACTTATCCGATTTGGATTCTAGTTTGGTATCATCCAAACATATGCCCAGCATTCCCAAATCTTCAGGAATGAGAAAACCCGGTTTCTTTCCTGTTCATATCTAATATGAAGTCTGTCAAACAGATTATTATGGAACCTTATTCAAAATAAGTTTTGCACTGTTTAATGCGTATCCCTTGAAGGAAATGGTAGCTCAGAGCGACTCATGATTAACCTTATCATGTCCAACAAAATTCGGTTTCTCCGTTCAGACACACCGTCAGATTGACGTGTTCTGTGAGGAGTTCTCATTGAAAGAATACTTTACTCTTCATGTATATGAGAAACTTATTGCTTAAGTATTTTCATCATGGTCTAACCGTGATGGTTTAATACTTTAGCCGATCTGTTTGTCTACTTCGTGTCGAAACTCTTTGAATTCATCAAAAGTTTCCGATCTGGGTTTCACGAGGAACACATAACCATAATGCGATGCCACATCCGTAAGGTTACAAAGTATTCATATCCACCTCTAGCCTAGCTAGATATGGGCCCACTTACATCACTATTAACGAGGGCTAACAGAGCGGTGGTACTTGCATTTTTACCAAGAAAAAAGTGTTTTTAGGCACTTTGCCCCAATATAACTAGATTCGTAGACATTATTTGAATGGAATCAAATCCGTCCTTGTATCCACTCTTCAAAAGTGTGGATATACGAGTCTTTTTAATTGTGTCCTAGACAATAATGCCACAAATAAGTCTCAACTGATTAAATCAGTTTGAGCTATTTTTTTTTCATGTCATATGTTCGAGATTTATTTATATTCAAAATATAAATGCTGTTATTCACATCTAATGTGCTTATCTCAATATTATCTTTATAAAATGAAACACTTTAGTGTTCTAGAATATAAAGGTATACCCGCAACGGGTTAAACCCTGATATAGAGATAATGTTTCTAGTCGAACTAGGTACATTTTAACAGATTCCTAAATTAAGTACACACCCGAATGGTAGTTCCTAAACTTAGGTCTCTATGGTTAAAACAACGACTCTCGTCCCGTTTTCATTTCGCAGATAAATCTCAACTGAAGTCAGCGTCCTGCTAATCACAGCAATACTACACACCAGTACATATTTATGTACCAGTACCACACTCAGTATCTAAAATCCAATTTTAATACTAGTAGCGAACATGTTTATGACAAACATATTTGAAGTCGGAGCCTTGCCCCTTCTTACTTCCTTCATGTCTGCCTTGTCCATACGACAGTCATGCTTCCATGTTGGTTTCTATAATATGTCCCAAACAAAGATTAAGCATATGAAATACTATATTTGAATATATATAAAAGACTTGAAGCATGGCGGAATCATACTTACAAAGCTATGTGATGAAGAGATGATAAAATGGTGGAAGCTCCAAGTGTTGGAAGATTCGGCCAAGAGGAGGAAGAAGACTTGAAGCTCCAAGCTTTTGTATTCCAAGCTCTTTGATGGTTTCCCTATCACCTCTTTTGATCCCTTGCTTGTGCTAGCAAAAATGGAGAATAGAAGATCAAATCTTCCTTGCCCTTGTCAATGGTGATTCACGGCAATTGTAAGAAATTTGAGAGAGAAAAAGTTTTTTGTAATTGATTTTGTTTTACTTACCAAAAATCAATTTATATTTATGCCATAATTTATTAAATTAATAATAAATCTATGACACAAACCATGCAATGGCTTAGAGTGTCAAACACTCAAACTCCATGCAAAACATTTGAGTGTAATGCACACTATCACCATGCAATGCCTTTGAGTGTTATGCACACTATCACCATGCAATGCCTTATCTATCAAATAATGCATATAATGACAAGTGTCATGTGGGCCCCACACGTTTCCCAATGAAAGTGGGCCCACGTCCACTCACGCGTTCGGGTTCGATATTTCCGAAATACCGAGCTTACGTCGCGACGTTAATTAAACGAATTTAAATAAATAATTGCGCCTGGCGAAATTATTATTTACGTCGCTAACGAATTAATTCTAAATTAACTCGTATGCCCGAATTAAAATCTAATTTTAATTTCGCGTCGAAATCGAATTTCGATTATTATATCGAATACATAATTTTATCGATTAATTCGAAATTAATTATCGTTCTCTCTCTAATAAGGCACTTTATCCAAGATAAAGTTTCTCCGCAATTAATCCAAGATTAATTAAGTCCGAATCAAATATCACAGGTGAATCTTCAGGAAGCGACCCAAGAGATCTCCGGATATTTTGGCAGTAAATACGGTCGTCGGATAATCCGAACACGTACGTACCTCGTACTACGTCTTTACCGATTTACAAGACAAGGTTGGCTTCTAGCAAAGCGCCATGCCTACCCAATTCTCCAGAAATATTCTTATAGGAATATAAGATCTGTATCAAGCGTAGTATACCGTAGTATTGCGTACATCGATCCAGTATCGGATGATCACATGCTAGGCCTGGGGCTGGAGATGTGTCTGCCCCGTACGAAACATATATCGGACATCAAGCAACCAGTCTCTTTAAATCGGACAATCCTGACCTGGTCATATTGTCCCGACGGTTGCAACCTTTTATAGAGTACTAGTTCTGTGCCCTGCGTGATCATCACCTCCATATGTCTGAAGCGATACTTCCATCTTGACATCACATCCAGTACACTACGATTCTCGATAAACCCAGAAGAGGTGTACACAGAACCGGTTAAGGTCCCCAACCACCAAAACCAAAGTTTACCGATTGTCGCAAGTACTAGCGATGTAAGTCTCAGGTTAAGACCATATACACCTACCTACCCTGAAGCGGCCTCCCATAGACACGCAGACATACTACCAATGGGATTCCGCGGGGTCTATCCAGAGCGAAGCTGTTTTCCGTACCATCGGTAAAACACAACCTCCTATCGCACTTGCATAAGTATCCAATACTTAAATATATGAGAACTATGCCGTTGTGCCCTCACAACGTGCACAAGCGCAATACTAGTCTATTCCGCATTATCGATGTCCGATCTCGATAATACTACGACTAGGGATATTTAATGATTAAACCTTTATGGATTGATACTGTCTCATATCATCTCATCAATCCGGTACTAATCATATGGACTTTCGCCATTTATATATCAAAGTAAATAACATTACAAAACGGCAAAAGGCAATTTCATTATCACATAGTTAATTTTGTACAATAATACAATATCATTTACAAACAGTGACGCTATGGGACATAATGTCTAACAATCTCCCACTTGGCCTATAGCCAGTCACTCAAGCATCTAATGCCCGAACTATGTATGTGTCGTTCAAAAACTTGCTGAAGAACAGCCTTCGTCAGCGGATCTGCAATGTTATCATCTGATGTGACCTTCTCGACCTTTACATCGCCACGATGTATAATCTCCCGAATCAGATGGTAACGTCGAAGAACATGCTTGGACCGTTGATGAGACCTTGGTTCCTTAGCCTGCGCTATAGCCCCGTTATTGTCACAATACAATGGAACGGGCTCTGCTGCTAACGGAACTACTCCTAATCCGATTAGGAACTTTCGGATCCAAACTGCCTCCTTTGCTGCTTCAGATGCAGCGATGTACTCCGCTTCTGTTGTTGAATCGGCAACAGTATCTTGCTTGGAAGATTTCCAGCTCACTGCTCCGTTATTCAAACAAAAAATGTACCCGGATTGTGACCTGTAGTCATCCTTGTCGGTTTGGAAACTTGCATCGGTATACCCAGATACCGCAAGTTCTCCACCTCCATAATTAAGAAAGCATCCTTAGTTCGTTTAAGATACTTAAGGATATTCTTAACTGCTATCCAGTGACCTTCACCTGGATCGGCCTGATAGCGACACACATGCTCAAAGCATATGAGACATCAGGTCGTGTACATATCATGGCATACATGATCGATCCGACTGCCGAGGCGAACGGTATCCGACTCATGTTGTCTCTCTCTCTCTTCCTGAGTCTTAGGACACATGTCCTTAGACAGAGAGGTACCACGTACCATTGGAACCAATCCCCTCTTGGATTGTTCCATGTTGAATCGCTTCAACACTTTATCAATGTATGTACTCTGGGAGAGTCCAAGCAGCTTTCTAGATCTATCCCGGTAGATCTTTATTTCCAAGAATAAAGGCTGCTTCTCCCAGATCTTTCATGGAGAATTTTAATGAAAGCCAAGCTTTCACCGACGTTAGCATGGGAATGTCATTGCCTATAAGCAATACGTCGTCGACATAAAGGACAATAAAAGTAAGTGCTCTCCCACTAACCTTCTTGTATACACAAGGGTCATCTGCGTTTTGCACGAAATCATATTCTTTTATGATCTCATCAAAACGCTGATTCCATGACCGTGATGCTTGCTTCAATCCATAAATGGATCGATTTAACTTACAAACCTTGTTTGCAAGTCTTGGCACGATAAAACCGTCAGGCTGTTGCATATAAACATCCTCCAAAAGGTTTCCGTTAAGGAAAGCGGTTTTAACGTCCATCTGCCATATCTCGAAGTCGAAATATGCAGCTATTGCAAGCATTATCCGAATGGATTTAATCATGGCAACGGGTGAGAAGGTTTCGTCATAATCAATACCGTATTGTTGACGATACCCCTTCGCTACAAGCCTAGCTTTGTACGTTTGTAACGTTGCCATCCATGTCGGTCTTCTTCTTGAAGATCCATCTGCATCCAATAGGCTTTACGCCTTCTGGTGCATCAACCAGTGTCCAAACTTGGTTGGCGTACATGGAATCCATCTCGGACTTCATGGCTTCTTGCCATAAAGCGGAATCGATATTTCGTATCGCTTCCTCATACGTAGCCGGCTCATTGTCCTCAATAAGATTAATATCTACATGAGGTGAGATCAGGAACCCATACCTCTCAGGTACTGTTCTGACTCTCTCCGACCTACGCGGTCCTTGTGTATGTGAAGTTTGTGGTACAGACTCATCCCGGGCGGTCTGTTCTTGCTCCGTCGTTGATTCATTGCCAGGAACAGTATCACTACGATCTTCATCGAGTTCTACTTTCCTCCCACTTACCACTGCATTTATAAAATCCTTCTCAAGGAAAAATGCATGTAGAGCAACAAATACTTTGTTCTCTTGTGGGTGATAGAAGAAGTAATATCCTTTGGTTTCCCTAGGATATCCTACGAAAAGGCATTTATCAGATTTGGGTTCAAGTTTGGTACCTTCCAAACGTTTAACATATGCCCAGCATCCCCAAATCTTCAGGAAAGAGAAACCTGGTTTCCTTCCTGTCCATATCTCATATGGAGTCTGTTCAACAGACTTCGACGGTACCTTATTCAAAATAAGTATAGCACTGTTTAATGCGTATCCCCAGAAGGATATTGGTAGCTCAGTGCGACTCATCATTGACCTTACCATGTCCAACAAGGTGCGGTTCTCTCTCCGTTTGGACACACCATTTAATTGCGGTGTTCCAGGAGGAGTCCACTGCGAAAGAATACCATATTCTTTCAAGTAATCTTGAAACTCATAACTTAAGTATTCCCCACCACGGTCTGACCGTAATGTCTTAATACTCTTCCCTGTTTGTTTCTCCACTTCGTGTCGAAACTCTTTGAATTTCTCAAAAGTTTCCGACTTGTGTCTCATAAGATACACATAACCGTAACGAGATGCATCATCTGTAAAGGTTACGAAGTAGTGAAATCCACCTCTAGCCTGGCTAGACATGGGCCCGCATACGTCAGTATGAACGAGAGCCAACAGTTCTGTGGCACGTTCACCTTTACCGCTAAAAGGTGATTTAGGCATTTTGCCTAAAAGACAAGATTCGCAGACGTCATATGAATTGGGATCAAATTCGTCCAAGTACCCACTCTTTGAAAGTGTGGATATGCGAGTCTTGTTGATGTGTCCTAGACGACAATGCCACATATAAGCTTCATCTTTTAGATTACTTCTTTTGAGCCTTTTGTTTGTCATTTTAGGAGATTCATTTATATTCAAAATATAAAGACCGTTATTTGCAACAGCTGTGCAAATTTCTGCATCACTTTTATATAAATAACACCCGGTGTTTCTGAATACAAAAGTGTAACCCTGCTGGGTTAACAAGGATACAAATATAATATTCCTAGTTAAACTAGGTACAAAATAACAGTTCAAAAGTTTAAGTACATGCCCTGAGGGCAGTTCTAAAACAAAAGTCCCTACGGCCAAAACAGCAACTGGTGTTCCGTTTCCGACCCGTAGATCCATCTCCCCCGATGCCAGCACCCTGCTATCATGCAGATCCTGCACATCAGTACAAATATGAGCACCACAACCAGAATCAAAAATCCAATTTTTAAAACTAGAAGTATTCATATTTATCTCAATAACAACATACCAGAGGCGAGGCCTTGCTAGCCTTGATATCCTCCCTCTGCCATTGCTCATTCGGCAGTCACGTTTCCAGTGACCCCTCTTGCCGCAGTTGAGGCAGATGTCGCGAGATTTGTCCTTTGGCTTCCTAGAAGCCACTGTCAACTTGCCTTTGCCCTTCTTCTTGAAATTCTTCTTCCTCGCACCTCCAATTGCCTTGGCCCAGCCCTTGGCGCATGAGAGGTCGATGCAAAATGCGCCTCGCGCTTGCTCCCCTTTAGGAGTTCCCTTTCGGACTCCTTCAACACGGACAACAACTCTCCGAGAGTGTCGTCAGTATCCATCAACTTATAGTTGACGATGATTTGTTTCCAAGTATCGGGCAGCGATTGTAATATCATATCAATCGTCAGCTCTGCCTCCAAGACAATGCCCATATTGGCTAACTCATCTATGTCAGCGATCATTTGAGTCCCGTGGGCCTTAACTGATGCGCCGTCTGTCATCCGGGAGCGGAAGAGTTTCCTTACTAGCTCGTACCTCTTCATCCGCTTGTTAGTGCGGTGAAGATCACGCAATCTTGCCATCATGTTATAGGGATCCAAGTCCCTTTTTGGCGTCTGAAATGCTGGGTCATTGCAGCTAGCATAACTGACTGAGCTTGGTCACAATCGTCACTATGAGTCTTCCATAACTCTAGCTCCAGTGGCTCAGTGGGTTTAGGCGGGAGAGGCCTCTGAATAGTATACAGTACCCTCTCAGCCCCAAGCACTATCTTGAGGTTCATTTCCCAGTCGGCAAAGTTTGTCCCTTTGAAGACATTATCGCCCATGATTATGTCGCGGATATTACCTTTGCCAGTCATCTTGACAACTATAGTCCAACTATAAAGTCAACGATGTTGGGTACAGTCAAACTGTTACAAGAAAATAAATAATATATTAGTCCAACTAATTATTAAAATATTGACGAAATAATTTTGAAACGAGTAAGGCTAATTATCTGAACGAAATTGCAAATTCAATAATAGCCTCCCACTATTTTCTTCAAGTCTCTACCCTCTGTAGAGGACTCGGGAAATCGAATTTCCTAGTGGGCTAGGATCCCATTAAATAACACACACACAACTTGACTTTGGCCAATAAAAATTGTATGCTATTTAACTTAGGTAGATCTCCATGATCAATTGGATCTCATCCAATTCCTAGATCCGGTTAGGTGGACATCCAAGTCCGAAACATATGTATAATGTCAATGTATCCAATACATTTTCCTAACCCTATCCTCCGAATCATCTAGGCCTTGGCTTTGGCCAAAAACAAACCTAATGATTCCAGTTAAGCGGGACCCATTGACGAGGAAAGTTTCGTAATCAATGTCATTGGACAAAAAGTGACCTTGACTTTGGCCAATAAAAATCACGATTTGGACAAGACACCGATATGCAACAAAACTCTCATGATTCAAGTACATCCTTGATTGACAAAGGTCTTGACTTTGGTCAAAAACAAACCAATGCCAACTTCGGATCTTGAACAAGAACCATTCAATGGAAGGATATTCGCTTAATATAAATTGAGGGATTTTCGCGTAATTGGCAACCAATTTATTTATCTTTGTTAGGTCTCATCATCATACACCCTTAAGCATGCTTCTAAAACATCATAAAGCGCGTAAAGTAAATTAATAGTGATATGCGGATGGATATATAAACAACTTGTTCCTAGAACAAATCACTCCCTTTCCTCTCCCCGCTAGCACTATTCTACTACTACCCAATTACATAATACAATAAGAGAAACCTCATTTACATTGAGGGGAATTAGGTGAGAAGAGAATACAAAGAGATAAAGAGATAAGGCTGGACACGCAGGTCCAATTTATAAATTCCAAATTTACAATAATTTCTAAAATTACCCTTTCCCTTCTAATATCCATCCGATATACACTATTCATTCATCACATACATATATATTCAAACAAGACATGCTTCTACAACCAATCTAATCCAATTAATTAGTCTTTGTTTAAGTGATCATCCAATGTTCAAACAACGGTTTGATTTTGCGCGAGTCCTACTCGATTGAGAATAAGTACATAAGGTACGAATTCGCGAATTATATCGAACTACTAATTAAATCTGATTTAATTCGTATTCAATACTAATTCAATTATTTAATTCCAAATTAAATGTTTACACTTTTAATGTGCTTTAAAGACTTAGATTCTAAATCTAATTCTATTGGGTCTCAAAGCCCAACTAACATCCAATGTTTAATTTAATTCAAGTCAAGGGCTTTCAATTGATTTATTAAGGCTTGGGCTTTGGTCAATGTGGGTCAAACCCAATTACCAAGCCCAAATAAGGAATCACCCTTAAAAGCCATAAAACCAATTTTAAGCCCATAAGGCCCAATTAAATTATTAAAGCCCATTATATTATATTTGGACTTAATGGAGTGATTAGGCCAAATTGGATCCATCCTTTTGGCCCAATCTACTTGGTCCAACCAAGCCCATTATGCCCAAATACAATATTAAAAGCCCAATGCACCAATTAAGCCCATTAATTAAATTTTAATATTCCAAACATTAAAGTCCAATTAATTAAAGTGTAATACCAGATTAATACATTAACTAAATATTTCAAAAATACCCATTTAATTTATTAATCATGTATTTTGCAAAATAAATGTCCAACATTAATTTTATCAAAATTCAACTCCATTTCATGTCCTTGTAGATTCGGCCAAGGTAAGTTTTTTGTGTCGATTTGTTTTTCAATCCGATTGAATTACTAATCTACGTCACGTATACGTTCTAAGTCATCCAATGATCTTAAACACAAAAAATTCCAATACATCAAATGTAACATACCATTCGGCCAAGGTCAAATTTTTGGGGAAAAATCATCCAATGCATTTTTCATAAAATTGATTTCATATAATGTCATTTAACATACATATAAGCATACTCATTCATCAAATTTCACAAGAACATGCTTCAATCAATTTTACCCAAATTTTAACCTAAAGTATTTCATGCTTAAACCTAGCTCAATGATACCATTGTTGGTTTCTATAATATGTCCCAAACAAAGATTAAGCATATGAAATACTATATTTGAATATATATAAAAGACTTGAAGCATGGCGGAATCATACTTACAAAGCTATGTGATGAAGAAGATGATAAATGGTGGAAGCTCCAAGTGTTGGAAGATTCGGCCAAGAGGAGGAAGAAGACTTGAAGCTCCAAGCTTTTGTATTCCAAGCTCTTTGATGGTTTCCCTATCACCTCTTTTGATCCCTTGCTTGTGCTAGCAAAAATGGAGAATAGAAGATCAAATCTTCCTTGCCCTTGTCAATGGTGATTCACGGCAATTGTAAGAAATTTGAGAGAGAAGAGTTTTGTGTATTGATTTTGTTTTACCAAAAATCAATTTATATTTATGCCATAATTTATTAAATTAATAAAATCTATGACACAAACCATGCAATGGCTTAGAGTGTCAAACACTCAAACTCCATGCAAAACATTTGAGTGAATGCACACTATCACCATGCAATGCCTTTGAGTGTTATGCACACTATCACCATGCAATGCCTTATCTATCAAATAATGCATATAATGACAAGTGTCATGTGGGCCCCACACGTTTCCCAATGAAAGTGGGCCCACGTCCACTCACGCGTTCGGGTTCGATATTTCCGAAATACCGAGCTTACGTCGCGACGTTAATTAAACCGAATTTAAATAAATATTGCGCCTGGCGAAATTATTATTTACGTCGCTAACGAATTAATTCTAAATTAACTCGTATGCCCGAATTAAAATCTAATTTTAATTTCGCGTCGAAATCGAATTTCGATTATTATATCGAATACAATAATTTTATCGATTAATTCCAAATTAATCGTTCTCCTCTCTAAATTAGGCACTTTATCCAAGATAAAGTTTCTCCGCAATTAATCCAAGATTAATTAAGTCCGAATCAAATATCATAGGTGAATCTTCAGGAAGCGACCCAAGAGATCTCCGGATATTTTGGCAGTAAATACGGTCGTCGGATAATCCAAACACGTACGTACCTCGTACTACGTCTTTACCGATTTACAAGACAAGGTTGGCTTCTAGCAAAGCGCCATGCCTACCCAATTCTCCAGAAATATTCTTATAGGAATATAAGATCTGTATCAAGCGTAGTATACCGTAGTATTGCGTACATCGATCCAGTATCGGATGATCACATGCTAGGCCTGGGGATGGAGATGTGTCTGCCCCGTACGAAACATATATCGGACATCAAGCAACCAGTCTCTTTAAATCGGACAATCCTGACCTGGTCATATTGTCCCGACGGTTGCAACCTTTTATAGAGTACTAGTTCTGTGCCCTGCGTGATCATCACCTCCATATGTCTGAAGCGATACTTCCATCTTGACATCACATCCAGTACACTATGATTCTCGATAAACCCAGAAGAGGTGTACACAGAACCGGTTAAGGTCCCCAACCACCAAAACCAAAGTTTACCGATTGTCGCAAGTACTAGCGATGTAAGTCTCAGGTTAAGACCATATACACCTACCCTGAAGCGGCCTCCCATAGACACGCAGACATACTACCAATGGGATTCCGCGGGGTCTATCCAGAGCGAAGCTGTTTTCCGTACCATCGGTAAAACACAACCTCCTATCGCACTTGCATAAGTATCCAATACTTAAATATATGAGAACTATGCCGTTGTGCCCTCACAACGTGCACAAGCGCAATACTAGTCTATTCCGCATTATCGATGTCCGATCTCGATAATACTACGACTAGGGATATTTAATGATTAAACCCTTATGGATTGATACTGTCTCATATCATCTCAATCCGGTACTAATCATATGGACTTTCGTCATTTATATATCAAAGTAAATAACATTACAAAACGACAAAAGGCAATTTCATTATCACATAGTTAATTTTGTACAATAATACAATATCATTTACAAACAGTGACGCTATGGGACATAATGTCTAACATTCCAGTGACCCCGTTTGCCACAGTTTAGGTAGACATCTTGGGATATGTCCTTTGTGTTCCAGAAGATTATAATGACTTTGCCTTTGCCCCATTTCCCACTCCAGAAGCCTTTGGCCAAGCCTTGGCCTTCTGGAATGTCAAAGTAAGATGCGCCTTGCGCTTCTTGCCTTATTGCAACTTCAGCTTTGTCTCCTGAGTATAGCCATTAACTCTTCAAGAGTTTACTAGTGCAATTTAGTACTTCTAAGATCTAAGGATATATCTATGAAGATCCTTCAATTTCAATATCATAGTATAAAGATATACCTTAGTTCTGACTAAGAAATTAAGGAGTCTATTCCGCAAGCTTAATGGATTAAGCACTAAATTTATCATCACATGAATCTTCCCAAGATCATGCTCTACTATTTGCTCAACTCCGGACTTCGGCTCGAGATGTCACTATATCAAATAAAGTAACTTCTCGGTTACCCAGGACTATCCTGAGAATTTATTCCCAATATGAAAATTAAAGTCGTTTAAAAAAATATTTACACCCAGGATTATGTTTTAAACACTAATATTTCATTTATCTTATCTTGATTCCAATAGTCTAACTATCAAATCAACGATTTTAGGTACTATTAAATATAATGATTATTATAGTTCAACTATATAATCAACTATAATTTAATTGGTTAAATTCAATTATATTGATTACTATAATCCAATTATAAAATCAACTATTAATTGAAGTAGTTTGAATACAGTCCAACTGTTCAATTAAAACAACATTAAATATTAGTCCAACTAATATATTAATTATTTGACGAAAAATTTGAAATAAGCGCGTATGGCAAGTAACTAAATGAACATTGCAAATTTAATACTTGCCTCCCACTATTTTTCGGCGAGCCTCTAACCCTTTGTGGAGTACTCGGGAAACCTTATTTCCTAGTGGGCTAGGATCCCGTTAGATAACACACAATCTTGACTTTGGCCAACAAATTGTAAGATAATTAACTAGGTAGATCTCTAAGATCAATTAGATCCCATCCAATTCCTAAATCCAGTAGGTGGACGTCCAAGTCCGAAACATATATCTTATATATGCCAATATATCCAATATATTGCCTAACCTTTTTCCTCTGAATCAATTAACCTTGGCTTTGGCACAACAAACTTAATGATCCCAGTTAAACGGAACCCATTGACCATGGAAAACTTCGTATTCGATGTCGATGGACAAGAAGTGATCTTGACTTTGGCCAACAAATCATAACTTGGATAAGACACTGATATGGAACAAAGCCTTCATGATTCAAACACATCCGCGATGGACAATGGTCTTGACTTTGGCCATCAAACCAGTGTCAGTCTTGGATCTTGAGTAAGAATCACTCAAAGGAAGGAAAAACGCTTAATATGTGTTGAGGGTTTTTCGCGTAAATTGGCAACCAATTTATTATCTTTGTTAAGGTCTCATCATCATACACCCTTAAACATGCATTCTAAAAACATAATAAGGCGCGTATAAATAAAATAATAATGATATGCGGATGGATACTTAACACATTGTTCCTAGAACAAATCTATCTCTTTCCTCTCTCCCGCTAGCACAAGTATTACTTCAACCCGATTACATAACACTTCTAAAGAAACCTCATTTACATTGAGGGGAATATGTGAGAAGAGAAATACATATAGTTAGGAGGTAATAGGCTTGACACGCAGGTCCAATTTAATAAATTCTAAATTTATTACAACAATTTCCAAAATTGCCCTCACCCATCTAATATCCATCCGATATATATTATTCATACATCGCATCCATGTATTCACACAAGCATGTTATCAATCAATCTAATACAATTAATTAATCTGAAAATTAATGACCATCCAATGTTCAAACAACGATTTGATTTTGCGCGAGTCCGACTCGTTTTGCGAATAAATACTCAAAGTACGAATTCTTGAATTATATTAAACTACAACATTAAATCCAATTTAATTTGTATTTAATACTAATTCTATATTTAATTCAAAATTAAATAATTACACTTTTTAATGTCCCTTTATGACTTAGATTCCAAATCTAATCGTTACGGGTCTCAAAGCCCAATTAACATCCAATGCCATTTTAATTTAAAGTCCAATGGGCTTTCAATTTATTTCTTAAGGCATGGACTTTTGGTCAATATGGGTCAAACCCAAATACCAAAGCCCATTTAAGGAATCACCCTTATTTGCCAAGAAACTAATTTAGACCCATTAGGCCCAATTAAAATTAAAGGTTCATTAAGTCATAATTGGACTTTATGGATATGGTTTTGGGCCCAATTGGATCCAACCAATTAGCCTAAACCAAACTTGGCCCAACCAAGCCCATTAAGCCCAATTACAACTTTACAAGCCCAATTCCAAATTTGGCCCAATTAATTAAATTACCAAAATTCCAAATTTCATAATTTAATTAACCAAAGTGTATGTCATAATTAATTACCCAAATTAATATTTCCAAAACACTAATTTACTCAATTAATTATGCATATCATCATCAAAACATCCAACACATTTGAATAAAAAATCAATCATTTTCCATGCTTTAGGTCACGGCAATTTAGGGGATTTTTGTCCGATTCCGAATTCAATCCAATTAAATCCTAAATCAACATTCCCAAAATGATTTCAACTCATCCAATGATCAAAATAAAAAAATACACCATGACATTAGGGCACCACTAGTTTCGGCCAAGCCTAACATATTGGGGAAAAATTATCCAATCCAATTTTCATCAAATTGACAATGCATAACACTATGTTATCATAATTTAAGCATATCCAAACAATCAATTTCACTCAAACATGCTCAAATCAATTTTGCCCAAATTTTACCCTAAATAATTTCATGCTCAAAATGGCTCTTGATACCATTGTTTGGTTTCTAGTTAGTCCCAAGATCAATTTCAAGCAAGAAACATGTGCGAATACAACAATCAAGAATGGCAGAATCATACTTACATTGATCGGATTTTACGATGCGAGGAACAACAAAAACTTCATCAAGCTTTCGGCAATGGTGCTTCTTTTGCTCCTCCAATTTTCGGTAAACTCCATGGATGGATCTCCAAGCTCCAAGCTTTGTGTGGTGATTCCATGCTCATAAGTTAGTTTCCCTATCACATTGGATGACCCTTCATGTGCTAGCATAAGGAAAATTTGCCACAAATCTTCCTTGTTCTTGTTATTTTCGGTCTTGCCAAGAAAATAGAGAAATAAGAAGTTTGGCCTCAAAACCGAGAGAGGGAGAGGAGGGAAAATGGTTCCCCAAAACCGTAAGTTACCAAGAGAGAGAGAGAACAATGTGTTAGTTGGTTTGTGTATCTAATACACTTAATTGATTTCTAAAATTAAAAAGAAAACATATACCAAAATTTTTGTAAAAGTCTTTCAAAAAAGTCATCAAAAATTGGGAGCCAAAAGTTGCAATTAATGACTTCCAACTACTCACATCACTCATGAATAGTGACTGGTTGTCAATCACTCAAAGTGACAAGACATCCATCACTTGAATGACGAGTGATGTGACTTGTGGGCCGCACTTGAATTCAAAATGTGAGTGGACCTGCAAACACTCCCGGGCCCGGGATCGCTAATTCCGAATTAACGAATTTTCTGTTGCGACGTAATTAAATCAAATTCAATTAAATAATTTTGCCTAGCAAAATTACTATTTACATCGCTAACGAATTAATTCTAATTAACTCGTTCGCCCGAATTAAAATCTAATTTTAATTCCTCGTCGAAATCCAATTTCGTATAATATATCAAATATATTATTTTATCGATTAATTCCAAATTAATCGTTCTCTCTCTGTAAATAATATTTTATCCCAGATAAAATATCTCCGTAATTAATCCTAGATTAATTTTCTATCTCTTATAATTAATCTCAGATTAATAAAGTGCGAGTCATACGTCATCAGTGAATCTTCGGGAAGCGACCCATGAGATCACCGGATATGTTGGCAGTAAATCCGATCGCCGAACTATCCGAAAACGTACGTACCTAGTACTACGTTTTTACCGATTTACAAGACATGGTTGGCTTCTAGCAAAGCACCGTGCCTTCCCAATTCTCCAGAAGTATTCTTACTGGAATATGTGATCTATATCAGGCGTAGTATACGTAGTATTGTGTATTTCGATCCAGCATCGAATGTCACGTGCTAGGCTTGGGGTTGGAATTGTGTCTACCCTGTACGAAGCACATATCAGATCTCTGGTAACTAGTCTCTATAATCGGATAATCATGACCTAGTCATATTATCCCGATAACTGCAGCACAAAAGAGCACCAGTTCCGTATCATACGTGATCATCATCTCCACTATGACTGGAGTGATACTTCTGTCTTGACATCACACCCAATACACTACGATTCTCAATATACCCAGAAGAGGCGTACACAGAACCTGTTAACGCCCTGGATGACCAAAACCAAAGTATATTGATTGTCGCAAGTATTAGCGGTGCAAGTCTCAGGTTAAGACCAAATACACCTACCCTGATTCGGACTTCCATAGACACATAGTCATACTACCATTGGAATTCTGATAGGTCTATCTAGAGCGAAGCTGTTCCCGTATCATCGGTAAACACAACCTCCTATTACACTTGCATGAGTATCCTATACCCAAATATATGAGAACTATGACGTTATGCTCCCACAACGCGCACAAGTGTAATACTAGTCTTTTACGCATTATCGATGTCCAATCTCGATAATACTCCGACTAGGGATATTTAATGATTAAACCTTCGTGGATTGATACTGTCTCATATCATCTCAATCCGGAACTAATCATAAGGACCTTTCATCATTTATACATCTAGGTAATCCAATTACAAATGATAAAAGGGCAATTTCCTTTGTCACATAGTTAATTTGTCCAACAACACCATGATCTTTACAAATAGTGATGCTATGGGTTATAATTGTCCAACAATCTCCCACTTGGCCTATAGCCAATCACCCAAGTGTCCTACACCCGAACTATGTACGGTTCGCTCAAACTTCTACTGAGGAAAGGCTTTCATCAGTGGATTTGCGTGGTTATCATCTGATGCGATTTATTCAATCATCACATCGCCACGATGTATGATCCGAACGAATAAGATGAATATTTGAAGTATATATCTGGATTGTTGATGAGACCATTAATTCTTTAGCCTGTGCTGTAGCCTAGCTCAGCTGCTAACAGAATTATTCCTAATCTAATTAGGATTATTATCAATCCAAAAGGCTTCTATTGATGCCTTAGCTGCATCAATATTCCGCTTTTGTTGTGTATTCGGCAACAGTATCTTGCTTGGAAGATTTCCAGCTCACTGTTCCGTTATTTAAACTATATAGTACCCTTATGTCGACTTATAGTCATTTTTATTGGTTTGAAAAGTTACAGCAGAGAACCCAGTCACTTCAAGTTCTCCTTCTCCATAGTTTAAGAAAACATCCTTAGTTCATCTAAGATACTTAAAGATGTTCTTAACATCAATCCAGTGACTATAACTTGGATTGGCCTGATTGTGACTCCATATGCTCAAAGCATATGAGACACCAGGTCGCGTATATTTTTCAATGTGTGAGTTCTCGAAGAGTACAAACAACTTTTAGATTTATCCCAGTAGATCTTTATTCCTAGAATAATGGTTGTTTCTCCCAAGAATTCTACGGAGAATTTTCTTGAAAGCCAAGCTTTCACCGATTGTATTATGGGACTATCATTTCCAAGAAATGACATATCATCATTAATTAGGACATTCACTGTCAGTGCGCTCCCACTAACCTCCTTATATACACAAGAATCATTTTCGTTTTGAATTAAATCATATACCATTATGATTACATCAAAACGATAGTTCCAAGAATGCTATGCTTGCTTCAAAACATCCATGGATAGAATTAACTTGCAAACCTTGTTTTCTCGTTTTGGTACGACAAAACCGTCAGGATGTTATAAACATCCTCCAAAAGGTTTCCGTTAAGGAAAATGATTTTGACATTCAGCTGCCAAATTTCAAAAATGAAACATTCAGCATTAGCAAGCATTATCCAAATGGATTTAACAATGGTAACAGTTAAAAGGTTTCGTCGTAATTAACACAATGTTGATAACGATACATTTTCGCTACAAGCCCAGCTTAGTACGTTGGTATGTTGCCTTCCATGTATGTCTTCCTTGAATACTTATATAGTACCAATAAGCACAATGCCTTCCGGTACAACAACTAGTGTCCAAACTTGGTTGGTATACATGGAATCCATTTCGGACATCATGGCACTTTGCCATAATAGGGAGTCGATACCATGTATCATTTCCTAATACGTAGTCAGTTCGTATTCCTCAATAAGATTGACATCTTTATGAGGTGAGATCAGAAACCCATACTACCCAGGTTGTTTTCTGACTCTCTCCGACTTACGTGGTTCTTGTGTATTCGAAGATTATCGGTATAGTTTCATACTTGATGAACTATTTGTGTTCCATTAAGGAATCGGTACCTAGAACAGTATTACTCCGATTTTCATCGAGTTTTACTTTCCTCCCACTTACCACTGCATATAGGTATTCCTCTTAGGAAAACAGCATGGTGAGCAAACATTAATTTGTTCTCTTGTGAGTTGTATAAGTACTATATTTTGGTTATCCATGGATAACCTACAAATAGGCACTTATTCGATTTGGGTTCTAGTTTGGTATCATCCAAACATATGCCCAGCATTCCCAAATCTTCAGGAATGAGAAAACCCGGTTTCTTTCATGTTCATATCTAATATGAAGTCTGTCAAACAGATTATTATGGAACCTTATTCAAAATAAGTTTTGCACTGTTTAATGTGTATCCCTTGAAGGAAATGGTAGCTCAGAGCGACTCATGATTAACCTTATCATGTCCAACAAAATTCAGTTTCTTCGTTCAGACACACCGTCAGACTGACGTGTTCTGGGAGGAGTCCTCATTGAAATAATACTTTACTCTTTCATGTATATGAGAAACTTATTGCTTAAGTATTTTCATCACGGTCTAACCGTGATGGTTTAATACTTTATCGATCTGTTTGTCTACTTCATGTCGAAACTCTTTGAATTCATCAAAAGTTTCCGATATGGGTTTCACGAGAAACACATAACCATAACGCGATGCCACATCCGTAAAGGTTACGAAGTATTCATATCCACCTCTAGCCTATCTAGATATGGGCCCACTTAAGTCACTATTAATGAGGGCTAACAGATCGGTGCCACTTACACTTTTACCAAGTAAAAAGTGTTTTAGGCACTTTTCCCAATAAAACTAGATTCGTAGACATTATTTGAATGGAATCAAATCCATCCTAGTATCCACTCTTCAAAAGTGTGGATATACGAGTCTTTTTAATTATGTCCCAGACAATAATGTCACAAATAAGTCTCAACTGATTAAATCAGTTTGAGCTATTTGTTTTTCATGTCATATGTTCGAGATTTATTTATATTCATAATATAAATGTTGTTATTCACATCTAATGTGCTTATCTCAATATCATCTTTATAAAATGAAACACTTTAGTGTTCTAGAATATAAAGGTATACCCGCAACGGGTTAAACCATGATATAGAGATAATGTTTCTAGTCGAACTAGGTACATTTTAACAGTTTCCTAAATTAAGTACACACCCGAAGGGTAGTTCCTAAACTTAGGTCTCTACGGTTAAAACAGCGTCTCTTGTCCCGTTTTCATTTCACAGATAAATCTCAACTGAAGTCAGCGTCCTGCTAATCAGCAGATAATGCACACCAGTACATATTTATGTACCACACTCAGTATCTAAAATCCAATTTTAATACTAGTAGCGAACATGTTTATGACATACATATTTGAAGTCGGAGCCTTGCCCCTTCTTAACTTCCTTCATGTCTGCCTTGTCCATACGACAGTCACGCTTCCAGTGACCCCGTTTGCCACAGTTTAGGCAGACATCTTGGGATATGTCCTTTGTCTTCCCAGAAGATTATAATGACTTTGCCTTTGCCCCTTTTCCACACTCCAGAAGCATTTGGCCAAGCCTTGGCCTTCTGAAATGTCGAAGTAAGATGCGCCTTGCGCTTCTTGCCTTATTGCAAACTTCGGCTTTGTCTCCTTGAGTATAGCCATTAACTCTCCAAGAGTTTACTATTGCAATTTAGTACTTCTAAGATCTAAGGATAGATCTATGAAGATCCTTCAATTTCAATATCATAGTATAAGGATCTAATCCTTAGTTCCGACTAAGAAATTAATGAGTCTATTCAGCAAGCTTAATGGATTAAGCACTAAAGTTATCATCACATGAATCTTCCAAAGATCATGCTCTACTATTTTCTCAACTCCGGGCTTAGGCTCGAGACGTCACTATATCAAATAAAGTAACTTCTCGGTTACCCAGGACTATCCTGAGATTTTATTCCCAATATGAAAATTAAAGTCGTTTAAATATATTTTCACCCAGGATTATGTTTAAAACACTAATCTTTCATTTATCTTGATTCCAATAGTCTAACTATCAAATCAACGATTTTAGGTACTATTAAATATAATGATTATTATAGTCCAACTATATAATCAACTATAATTTAATTGGTTAAATTCAATTATATTGGTTACTATAATCCAATTATAAAATCAACTATTAATTGAAGTAGTTTGAATACAGTCCAACTGTTCAATTAAAACAACATTAAATATTAGTCCAACTAATATATTAATTATTTGACGAAAATTTTGAAATGAGCGCGTATGGAAAGTAACTAAACGAACATTGCAAATTTAATACTTGCCTCCCACTATTTTTCGGTGAGCCTCTAACCCTTTGTGGAGTACTCGGGAAACCTTGTTTCCTAGTGGGCTAGGATCCCGTTAAATAACACACAATCTTGACTTTGGCCAACAAATTGTAAGATAATTAACTAGGTAGATCTCTAAGATCAATTGGATCTCATCCAATTCCTAGATCCAATAGGTGGACGTCCAAGTCCGAAACATATATCTTATATATGCCAATATATCCAATATATTACCTAACATTTTTCCTTTGAATCAATTAAGCCTTGGCTTTGGCATAACAAACTTAATGATCCCACTTAAACGGAACCCATTGACCTTGGAATGCTTCGTAATCGATGTCGATGGACAAGAAGTGATCTTGACTTTGGCCAACAAATCACATCTTGGATAAGACACTGATATGGAACAAAGCCTTCATGATTCAAACACATCCGCGACGGACAAAGGTCTTAACTTTGGCCAACAAGCCAGTGTCAGTCTTGGATCTTGAGTAAGAATCACTCAAAGGAAGGAAAAACGCTTAATATATGTTGAGGGTTTTTCGCGTAAATTGGCAACCAATTTATTATCTTTGTTAATGTCTCATCATCATACACCCTTAAACATGTATTCTAAAAACATAATAAGGCACGTATAAATAAAATAATAATGATATGCAGATGGATACTTAACACATTGTTCCTAGACCAAATCTCTCCATTTCCTCTCTCCCGCTAGCACAAGTATTACTTCTACCCGATTACATAACACTTCTAAAGAAACCTCATTTATATTGAGGGGAATAGGTGAGAAGAGAAATAGACAGAGTCAGGAGGTAATAGGCTGGACCATCCAATATTCAAACAACGATTTGATTTTGCGCGAGTCCTACTCGTTTTGCGAATAAGTACTCAAAGTACGAATTCTTGAATTATATTAAACTACAACATTAAATCCAATTTAATTTGTATTTAATACTAATTCTATATTTATTTTAAATTAAATATTTACACTTTTTAATGTCCCTTTACGACTTAGATTCCAAATGTAATCATTACGGGTCTCAAAGCCCAATTAACATCCAATGTCATTTTAATTTAAAGTCCAATGGGCTTTCAATTAATTTCTTAAGGCATGGAATTTTGGTCAATATGGGTCAAACCCAAATACCAAAGCCCATTTAAGGAATCACCCTTATTTGCCAAGAAACCAATTTAGGCCCATTAGGCCCAATTAAAATTAAAGGTCCATTAAGTCATAATTGGACTTTATAGATATGGTTTTGGGCCCAATTGGATCCAACCAATTAGCCTAAACCAAACTTGGCCCAACCAAGCCCATTAAGCCCAATTACAACTTTACAAGCCCAATTCCAAATTTGGCCCAATTAATTAAATTACCAAAATTCCAAATTTCATAATTTAATTAACGAAAGTGTATGTCATAATTAATTACCCAAATTAATATTTCAAAAACACTAATTTACTCAATTAATTATGCATATCATCATCAAAACATCCAACACATTTGAATAAAAAATCAATCATTTTCCATGTTTTAGGTCACGACAATTTAGGGGATTTTTGTCCGATTCCCAATTCAATCCAATTAAATCCTAAATCAACATTCCCAAAATGATTTCAACTCATCGGATGATCAAAATCAAAAAATACACCATGACATTAGGGCACCACTAGTTTCGGCCAAGCCTAACATATTGGGAAAAATTATCCAATCCAATTTTCATCAAATTGACAATGCATAACACTATGTTATCATAATTTAAGAATATCCAAACAATCAATTTCACTCAAACATGCTCAAATCAATTTTGCCCAAATTTTACCCTAAACAATTTCATGCTCAAAATGGCTCTTGATACCATTGTTTGGTTTCTAGTTAGTCCCAAGATCAATTTCAAGCAAGAAACATGTGCGAATACAACAATCAAGAATGGCAGAATCATACTTACATTGATCGAATTTTGCGATGCGAGGAACAACAAATACTTCATCACGCTTTCGGCAATGGTGCTTCTTTTGCTCCTCCAATTTTCGGTCAACTCCATGGATGGATCTCCAAGCTCCAAGCTTTGTGTGGTGATTCCATGCTCATAAGTTAGTTTCCCTATCACATTGGATGACCCTTCATGTGCTAGCATAAGGAAAATTTGCCATAAATCTTCCTTGTTCTTCTTGTTATTTTTGGCCTTGCCAAGAAAATAGAGAAATAAGAAGTTTGGCCTCAAAGCCGAGAGAGGGATAGGAGGGAAAATGGTTCCCCAAAACCGTAAGTTACCATGAGAGAGAGAGAACAATGTGTTAGTTGGTTTGTGTATCTAATACACTTAATTGATTTCTAAAATCAAAAATAAAACATATACCAAAATTTTTGTAAAAGGCTTTCAAAAAAGTCAACAAAAATTTGGAGCCAAAAGTTACAATTAATGACTTCCAACTACTCACATCACTCATGAATAGTGACTGGTTGTCAATCACTCAAACTGACAAGACATCCAACACTTGAATGACGAGTGATGTGACTTGTGGGCCGTACTTGAATTCGAAATGCGAGTGGGCCTGCAAACACTCTTGGGCTCGGGTTCGCTAATTCCGAATTAACGAATTTTCCGTTGCAACGTAATTAAATCAAATTAAATTAAATAATTTTGCCTAGCAAAATTACTATTCACATCGCTAACGAATTAATTCTAAATTAACTCGTTCGCCCGAATTAAAATCTAATTTTAATTCCGCGTCGAAATCCATTTTCATATAATATATCGAATATATTTTTTTATCGATTAATTCCAAATTAATCATTCTCTCTCTGTAAATAATATTTTATCCCAGATAAAATATCTCCGTAATTAATCCTAGATTAATTTCTCTCTCTTATAATTAATCCCATATTAATAAAGTGCGAGTCATACGTCATCAGTGAATCTTCGGGAAGTGACCCATGAGATCCCCGGATATGTTGGCAGTAAATCCGGTCGTCGGACTATCCGAACACGTACGTACCTAGTACTACATTTTTACCGATTTACAAGACATGGTTGGCTTCTAGCAAAGCACTGTGCCTTCCCAATTCTCCAGAAATATTCTTACTGGAATATGTGATCTATATAAGGCGTAATATACGTAGTATTGCCTATTTCGATCCAGCATCGGATTTCACGTGCAAGGCCTGGGGCTGGAATTGTGTCTGCCCTGTACGAAACACATATCAGATCTCTGGTAACTAGTCTCTATAATCGGATAATCATGACCTAGTCATATTATCCCGATGACTGTAGTACAAAAGAGCACCAGTTCCGTATCCTACGTGATCATCATCTCCCCTATGACTGGAGTGATACTTCCGTCTTGACATCACACCCAATACACTACGATTCTCAATATACCCAGAAGAGGCGTACACATAACCTGTTAAAGCCCTGGACGACCAAAACCAAAGTATATTGATTGTCGCAAGTATTAGCGGTGCAAGTCTCAGGTTAAGACCAAATACACCTACCCTGATTCGGACTTCCATAGACACATAGTCATACTACCAATGGAATTCTGAGGGGTCTATCCAGAGTGAAGCTGTTCCCGTACCATCGGTAAACACAACCTCCTATTACAATTGCATGAGTATCCTATACCCAAATATATGAGAACTATGCCGTTATGCTCCCACAACGCGCATAAGTGTAATACTAGTCTTTTACGCATTATTGATGTCCAATCTCGATAATACTCCGACTAGGGATATTTAATGATTAAACCTTCGTGGATTGATAATGTCTCATATCATCTCAATCTGGAACTAATCACAAGGACCTTTCATCATTTATACATCTAGGTAATCCAATTACAAATGATAAAAGGGCAATTTCCTTTGTCACATAGTTAATTTGTACAACAACACCATGATCTGTACAAATAGTGATGCTATGGGTCATAATTGTCCAACATGAATCTGTAAACTTATATCTAAAGAATTTGTTTTGAAAACTATTTTTGAAGTGTCTATTTTCTGAAAATTATTTCTAAAATCTAATCTTTGAAAATTGTTTTCTAAAAAAAACTAATATCTGAAAGCTGATCTCTGTCTCCGAAAAACTTGACGTATGGGGACGTTACGTATCACCGTCCCCCCATACGTCTAACTAGAGCCAGAAGTGCAAATCCATGACTTTGGGGTATTAAGTATCGCCGTCCCCCAAAGCATGCCACTCTAATCCCTAAAACTAGTGGTCTTGGGGCGTTACGTATCGCCGTCCCCTAAGCTACCAAACTAGAACTGGGGTTGCAGATCTATGCTACGCTCCAAGCTCTGAATCTAAGATCTAGGGGTATATGTCATCCCTAGTCCTGAACTAGGATCTGGGAGCGTTACGTATCGTCATCCCCCCAGTACTCTACATGTGCACATGTCCTCTCCGTCAATTCCATATATGTGACAAGTTACATACTGAGGTGGATTTTTCCCCCATGCCTCGAAAACATAAAAACTCATGTTTTGAAAACTTCATTCTTCTAAATCATTTCTCAAAATATGCTTAATCAAAATAAAATTGAAAATGAAATTGGCTAACGCCCTAAATGTGATAAAGTAAGTCTGTCATGTTAAATAAAAAATGAAAATTAGCTTAAAGGGAAAGTGTCCACTCACTAATTTGGAACTTGCTAGTGACGCCTTGCGATAATGGCTGAACCGCATCTCCCGGTGATAATTTGACCAAGAAAACTTGAGAGCTCATCATCATTCCTTATTGTTTTCATGGAAATGAAGAAAAATTTGAAGATCCCCCCCACTTCAAGCTCACATTTTTCACCTCTTAAGGGATGCATGAATAGTACCTTATTTATAGGCAAGGTGGATGATTTTTGTGATAAAAGGAGTGGTTGAGATTTTACCACATGTTCCATTTCTAGCCCATTCTCGAAATTATTGTAGCAGTTATGGAAATCATGACTTTTGACCTACTTAAGTTTCGTATTTAGAAAATTATTCAATGCAGAAGTTGTAGGTATCGATCTTAACTTTCCGACGATATAAAATTCAAAACAATCGGAGTTCGTATGAGAAAGTTATGGCCAAAATACTATGAACTGTCCAGAGTGAAATATAGTACTGTGTCGTATTGGAATCTCGAAAAATATCGATTATCCCCTAAATTATTTCATGAGCGTATATGTGTCCCACATAACTATATTATGTAACATTCGTCTTAGAATGAAATAGTAGTCGAGATCACTGATCGACGAGATTATCGGTCGTTACAACAAGAAGATCAAATAAGGATTATGGGGAGAAGATTGAAGAACTTGGAAATTGAAGATTGACAACCTTCATGATTTTTTTATTTATCCTTTCTGTATTAATTATTTTTTATTTATTATGTTGAATACTATGATGATTTTTTTATCTTCTTCATCATGAACTAGATCTTGTTCTTGGATTACAATGGAACCCAATATGAATTTTTTTTAATTGAATCTCATTCTATTGAATAGATTTCTATGCATGATAGGAATATACTTACAGGACATGTGTTGCCATAATTAGAACATGATCGTAATGATTTTGGCTTAGATTAATTGTCATTTGAATACATGTAATTAAACTAAGTTAGATGTTTCCACTCTACTATAGGAAGAGGCTTGTAGATAACTTCGGGTTCTAGGTTAATAATGTAGGAAATTCTCTCATATTTATATGATGTCCTATTAAGAGACATGTCTCTTAATACGTGTCTTATGGGGAAGACAAAAATTGAAGGGACATGTCCTCTAAGAATGAAATAATATAACTTTTGAGTTCAAAGAGTATTATGGAGAGGTATAACCTTAAGAATGATTACATCCTTAAATAAAAGGGTGCCTACAAAGGCAGCCCTCTATGTCTATCAGTAGACCCCATTTGCTTCACATTCGTAATTCAATTGAAGAAAAATAAATTTAGAGACATATTAGAGAGTCTAAGAATTCAAGAGAGTTCCGCCATTTTCAAGTTTATTATTCTTGAATAAAGGAGTTCATTTTTTACAAGAAGCAATCAAGTATTCTGGGAGAAAGTTAGTCAAGAGATCCATAAGAGTACCGAGATGAGGCTAATAAATACAGAGTTTACTCCACTTGTTTTAATTCATTAATTTGATTTAGTCATGCATGTTAAAAGTGATTAATAGCACATCCTGCCTAACAAATAATTCATTATAGTTGATCAATTATAAAGATAGGAGAAAGATTTATGTGATTATTTTGGAGAAGTTGTGATCTTAAGTTTTTCTTATCTCGCTACTTTCTTTTATTTAAATTTGTTTTTCTTTTCCTTTGATTTAGTAGTTAATACCTCTTTCTTCAAAGTCATTAGTCTAAATACAGTTAGGATTGGTTAAACTTTATTATTAAATATTAATAACAATTCCTCATTGGATCGATATTTTTATACTACTTGTAGGGTATGTGTGCTTGCGGGCTATACAAAATCGAGATCACTAGTCCTAAATTGGAATAACTGATGGTGTCATCGAATTTTTAATAATAATTTTTTTTTCTATGATCTATAATAATGGCTTACTTATGTAACATCCCACCTAAGCGAAGATGCTACCGACGTGAGACAGAGATAACCTACCTCCATAAGCCTCTGAAACTGCTAAAATTTTGGCATGATTTCTGCTAAAATCATGCAACCTGGTGTTGAGTTTCAATCAAGTCCCAAGGATCATTTATAAGCATAAAACAATATAAATACACATCAAAGGAGGTGCGGAATAAAATCACATTGAACGGTTTGAGATGCGAAGAACAAGTTGCGTTTTTGTCTCCCTCCAAGCTCGGCAGTGGCTTCCTCATGAGTGGACTGCTCGGTTTTGGTGGTGGTGGTCTCCTCCATGATCGGCCATTGATGAACACCATGGAAGCTCAAAGCTTCAAACTCCAAAAATAAATCCAAGCTCATGAAGACACTTCCCTATCACCTATGTATAACCCATATGTGTGCTAGCACTACTCTTCTTCATTTGCTTCTCATTTTTTCGGTCAAACCAGAAAATTTGAGGAAGAAATCGGTTCCAAAACCGTGAAGGAGAAGAGGAAAAGAGAGGGGGAAAATGGTTACTGGAAACCGAAAAGTGAGAGAGAGAAAAAATAAAAGAAAATGTATTACTTATATATTTATTTTTATTTTCCAAAAAACAAAAATCAAATACATAAAACATTTTCATTTATTAAAAGTCAAAAAGCAAAAAGCAATTAATGCTTTTCAACTACCACATCAATCACTCAAATAAATCAATCAAATTGTCACATCACTCAAAGTGACATGTGATTTGACGCTTGATGTGATTAGCGATTTGACGCTTGATTTGACTTGCGTGCCGCACTCGAATTCGAAATGCGAATGCGCTCGCAAATAATCCCGGGCTCGGGTTCGCTAATTCCAAATTAACGAATTTTTCCGTAGCGTCGTAATTAAATGATTACGCCCTGCGAAATCACTATTCACGTCGCTAACGAATTAATTCTAAATTAATTCGTTCGCCCGAATTAAAATCTAATTTAATTTCGCGTCGAAATCCAATTTCTAATAATATCAATATATTATTTTATATCGATTAATCCCAAATTAATCGTTCTCTCTCTTTAATTAATATTTTATAAAATATCTCCGTGATTAATCCCAGATTAATTTTCTCTCTCTTCTAATTAATCCCAGATTAATTAAGTGCGAGCTATATGTCATCGGTGAATCTTCAGGAAGCGACCCATGAGATCTCCGGATATGTTGGCAGTAAATACGGTCGTCGGACTATCCGAACACGTAAGTACCTCGTACTACGTTTATACCGATTTACAAGACAAGGTTGGCTTCTAGCAAAGCGCCTTGCCTACCCAATTCTCCAGAAATATTCTTACAGGAATATATAGATCTGTATCAAGCGTAGTATACCGTAGTATTGTGTATATCGGCCCAGTATCGGATAGTCACATTAGGGCTGGGGCTGGATAAGTGTCTGCCCCGTCCGAAGCACATGTCGGATGTCTGGTAACTAGTCTCTATAATCAGATATTCATGACATGGTCATAATATCATGATTGGATGCGCATCACTCAAGAGCACTAGTACCGTATCCTGCGTGACATCATCTCCACTATGACTGAAGTGATACTTCCGTCTTGACATCACACCCAATACACTACGACTCTCTAATAACCCAGAAGTGGTGTACGCAGAACCGGTTAAAGCCCTGTACCACCAAGACCAAAGTCTACCGATTATCGTAAGTATTAGCGGTGCAAGTCTCAGGTTAAGACCAAATACACCTACCCTGATGTCGGACTCCCATAGACACATAGTCATAATACCAATGGGATTCCGGGGGTCTATCCAGAGCAAAGCTGTTTCCCGTACCATCGGTGAAACACAACCTCCTATCGCACTTGCATAAGTATCCAATACTTAAATATATGAGAACTATGCCGTCGTGCCCTCACGACGCGCACAAGTGCAATACTAGCCTATTCCGCATTATCGATGTCCTGTCTCGATAATACTCCGGCTAGGGATATTTAATGATTAATCCTTCGTGGACTGATATTATCTCATATCATCTCAATCCATGAACTAATCATATGGACCTCTCTTCATTTATACATCTATGGTGATCTAATCACAAATGATGAGAGTGCAATTTCCTTATCACATAGTTAATTTATACAACAACATCGTGATCTGTACAAATAGTGACGCTATGGGTCATATTATCCAACAATCTCCCACTTGGCACATAGCCAGTCACTCAAGTGTCCCACACCCAAACTATGAACGGCTCGCTCAAATTGCTGAGGAAAGGTTTTCGTCAGCGGATTTGTTTAATTATCGTCTGACGCGATTTACACGATCATCACATCACCACGATTTTGAGATTCAATCAAGTCCCAAGATCAACAAACTGCATAAAAACGAGTTGAATACAACCAAGGAGTAAGGCGGAATTCATACTCACATTGATGGGTTTTGATGAATGAAGAACACAAGCCTTCAAGCTTCTCAAACTCGCGGTAATGGAGCTCCTTGTGCTGCTGGACTGCTCGGTTTTGGTCCTTCTTGTCTCTCCAAGATTCGGCCATGGATGGACTCCATGGAAGCTCCAAGCTTCAAGCTTTCCAAGCTCACAAATTCGTTTCCCTATCACCATAATATAACCCCATGTGTGTGCTAGCACTTCTCTTCTTAATTTGCTTCTCAAATTTTCGGTCAAACCAGAAAATTTTGTGAAGAAATTGGCTTGAAGCCGTGAGAGGGAGAAGAGAGAAAGATGAAGGGTTTTTGGCTCCAAAAGCCTAAAATCGTGAATGATGAATTGAGAGAGAGAAAGTGTAAAAACTTTTATATTTTCCAAGAAAATTAATTAAAGCCATTTACCACTTTTATTTCTTTATTGCACAATTCATTTTACTTTTCAAAAAGGCAAAAGTAAAAAAGGCAAAAAGTGCTTTTCAATCATCTATCACTATTTCACATCAAGTCACTTTTATTAAAGTGACAACATGTCATGTCACATCACATCACTCAAAGTGACAAGTGATTTGACAATTGATGCGACTAGCGATTTGACGCTTGATGTGACTTGCGTGCCGCACTCGAATTCGAATGCGAATGCGCTCGCAATCACTCTCGGGCTCGGGTTCGCTAATTCTAAATTAACGAATTTTCCGTCGCGTCGTAATTAAATGATTACGCCTAGCGAAATCACTATTCACGTCGCTAACGAATTAATTCTAATTAATTCGTTCGCCCGAATTAAAATCTAATTTTAATTCCGCGTCGAAAACCAATTTCTAATAATATATCAAATATATTATTTTATCGATTAATTCCAAATTAATCATTCTATCTCTTTAATTAATATTTTATCCCAGATAAAATATCTCCGCAATTAATCCCAGATTAATTTTCTCTCTTCTAATTAATCCCAGATTAATTAAAGTGCGAGTTATACATCATCGGTGAATCTTCAGGAAGCGACCCATGAGATCTCCGGATATGTTGGCAGTAAATACGGTCGTCGGATTATCCGAACACGTAGTACCTCGTACTACGTTCATACCGATTTACAAGACAAGGTGGCTTCTAGCAAAGCGGGCCTACCCAATTCTCCAGAAATATTCTTACAGGAAAATATAGATCTGTACAAGCATAGTAACCGTAGTATGTGTATATCAGCCCAGTATCAGATAGTCACGTGCTAGGGCTGGGGCTGGATAAGAGTCTGCCCCGTCCGAAGCACATGTCGGATGTCTGGTAACTAGTCTCTATAATCGGATATGTATGACCTAGTCATAATATCCTGATGGTTGCGCAACACTTAAGAGCACTAATACCGTATCCTGCGTGACATCATCTTCAATATGACTGAAGTGATATTTCCATCTTGACATCACACCCAATAACTACGACTCTCTCTGATAAACCCAGAAGTGGTGTACGTAGAGACCGGTTAAAGCCTTGTACCACCAAAACCAAAGTCTATCGATTATCGTAAGTATTAGCGATGTAAGTCTCAGGTTAAGACCACATACACACCTACCTTGATTTCGGCCTCCCATAGACACATAGTCATAATACCAATGGATTCCGAGGGTGTTCTATCCAGAGCGAAGCTGTTTCCCATACCATCGGGTGAAACACGACCTCCTATCGCACTTGCATAAGTATGCAATACTTATATATATGAGAACTATGCCGTTGTGCCCTCACAACGCGCACAAGTGCAATACTAGCCTATTCCGCATATCGATGTCCTGTCTCGATAATACTCCGGCTAGGGATATTTAATGATTAATCCTTCGGGATTGATACTGTCTCATATCTCAATCCAGGAACTAATCATATGGACCTCTCTCATTTATATATCTATGGTGATCTAATCACAAATGATGAGAGTGCCATTTCCTTGTCACATAGTAATTTGTACAACAACACCGTGATCTGTACACAAATAGTGACGCTATGGGTCATTTTGTCCAACAATCTCCCACTTGGCACATAGCCAGTCACTCGAGTGTCTAACACCCCGAACTATGTAACTGTTCGCTCAAATTGCTGAGGAAAGGTTTTCGTCAGCGGATTTGCGTAATTATCTTCTGACGCGATTTATATGATCATCACATCGCCACGATGTATGATCCGAACGAATCAGATGATATAGAAGTATATATCTGGATCGTCGATGAGACCTTTAATCCTTAGCCTGTGCTGACGCCTAGCTCAGCTGCTAAAAGAACTATATCTAATTTAATTAGATTTATTATCGATCCAAATGGCTTCTATTGCTGCCTCAGCTGCAGCAATAATCCACATTTTGTTGTTAATTCGGCAACAGTTATCTTGCTCGGAATATTTCCAGCTCACTGTCCCAGTGTTCAAACTTTATAGCACCGTAGTATTTAATTGTTTGGAAACTTGCAGCGGTGATCCCAGTCACTTCAAGTTGTCCTTCTCCATAGTTTAAGACAACATCTTTAGTTCTCTCAGATACTAACAGATGTTCTTAATGTTCAATCCAGTGACTATCACTTGGATTGACCTGATCGTGACTCCATATGCTCGAAGCGTATGAGACACCCTATCATGTACATTTTAAATGTACAATTTCCCAGAGAGTGTTAACAACTCCAAATCTATCCCACTAGATCTTTATTCCTTGAATAAAGGTTGTCACTCCCCGGAATTCTACGGAGAATTTCTTATGAAAGCCAAGCTTTCACCGATTGCTTTATGGGAATTTCATTGCCAGTGCCCTCTCCACTAACCTCCTTATATACACAAGAATATTTCGTTTTGAGTCAAATCATAAACCATTATGATTATTTCAAAACGTCAGTTCCAAGAACCTATGCTTGCTTCAATCCAAACATGGATCGAATAACCTGCAAACCTTGTTTGTCGGTTTATACAAAAATCGTCAGGATGTTGTAAGCATCCTCCAAAAGGTTTCCTTTTCAGGAAAGCGCGATTTTGATCTGCAACTGACATATTTCATAAATGAAATATGCAGTTATCAACAAGCATCCTCAAAATGGATTTACCACGGCAACAGGTAAAAGGTTGAACCGTTATAACACAATGTGATAACGATACCTTTCCGTTTTAAAAGCCCAGCTTTGTACGTTGGTATGTTGCCTTCCATGTATGTCTTCCTTGAAGACGTTTAATGTACCAATAGGCACAATGCCTTGTGGTACACAACTAGTATCCAAAATAGTTTTTATACATGGAATCCATTTCAGACTCATGGCACTTTGTCATAATAGGGAGTCGATACCTTGTATCACTACTCATACGTAATCAGTTGGTGTACCTTAAAAGATTAAACTCTTTATGAGGAGAGATCAGAAACCCATACCCCAGGTTGTTTTCTGACTCTATCCGATCTACTAAGTTCTTGTGTATTCAAAGATTAATGTACAGATTCATCATTGATGAACTATTTGTGTTCCATTACGGACCTTGTGCCTTGAACAGTACTACTCCGATTTCATCGAGTATCACTATCCTCCCACTGACCACTGAATATCGGTATTCCTCTCAGGAAAAAACCGCATGGTGAGCAACAATCACATTGTCTCATGTGAGATTTATAAGTACTATACTTATGGTTTCCTTTAAGATAACCTATATTGGCATTTATCCGTTTGGGGGTCCTTAGTTTGGTATCATCCAAACGTTATGCCTGGCATACCCAAATTATCAGGAATGAGAACCTCGTTTCTTCCCTGTTCATATCCTATATGACATCTGTCAAACAGATTTATATGGAACCTTTATTCTAAATAAGTTATTGCACTGTTAAAACTTATCCGTTGAAGGAAATGGGTAGCTCAGAGCGACTCTTGATTAATCTTATCATGTCTAACAAGATTCGGTTAATCCGTTCGAACACACCGTCACTTTGACGTGTTCCGGGAGGAGTCCTCATTTGAAAGAATACTATACTCTTTCAAGTACATATGAAACTTACTGCTTAAGTATTTTCCAATACGGTCTTACCGTGACGGTTGTATACTACTATAGCCGATCTGTTTGTCTATTTCGTGTCGAAAACTCTAAAAGTTTACGATCTGTGTTCTTCAAAAGAAAACACAACCATAACGTGATGCACATCCGTTAAGGTCACGAAATATCATGTTCACATCTAGCCTAGCTAGATATGGGCCCACTAACTTCACCATGAATAGGGCTAACAGATCAATGGCACTTACACTATTACTAAGTAAAACAGTGTTTAGGTACTTTCTAACAAACTAGATTCGTAGACTTTATTTGAATAGTCAAATCAGTCCTAGTATCCCTCTTCAAAAGTGTGGATATACGAGTCTCGTTAAATTGTGTCCTAGACAACAATGCCACAAATAAGTCTCTATTGATCAAATCAATTTGAGCTATTTATTTGCTATTTTATATGTATGAGATTTTATTTATATTCAAAATATAAATTCTGTTATTTAAATCTAATGTATCATCTCAGTATCAACTTTATATAATAAAACACTTAGTGTTCTATATATAAAGGTTTTATCCGCAACGGGATTAAACACTGATATAGAGATAATGTCTCTTAGTCAAACTAGTTACATTATAACAATTCCTAATTTAAGTATATACCGCACCAGAAGTAGTCCTAAACTTAGGTATCTACGGTTCGAAACAGCGACTTTCGTCCCGTTTCCGATTCGCAGAGCAATCTCAGCTTGAAGTCAGTATCCTGCTCAAAGCAGATTCTGAACATCAATACATATATTTTATGTACCACACTAAGTATTTAAATCTAATTTCAATACTAGCTTGTGAACATAACTAAGACAAATATTTTTAAAGTTAGAGCCTAGCCCCTTTCTTTATTCCTTCGTGTCTGCCATATCCAAATGGTAGTCATTGGGATATGTCAATTATCCTTTTCAATATTTCAGAAACCTTAGGCCAAGCCTTGGGTTTTTTTAGAATATCGAAACGATGTGCACCTCGTGCTACATGCCCAATTGCAAACTTTGACTTTATCTCCTCTAGAATAGTCAATTAATTCTCCAAGAATTATAATTGCAATTTTAATACTTCTTAAATCTAAAATTAGATTTATGACAAGTATATTAAATTAAGCACTAAAGTCATCATCACATAAATCTTCCAAGATTTTATGCTCTACTTATTTTGCTTAATTTTGGGCTTAAGGTATAATAAGTATTATTTTATAATAAAGTAACCTATTATTTATTCCCAATTATCTAAAATATTTTAATCCCAGATTATATATTAAATATCCCTTTTTTTAATTTATCTTGATTACAATGTCCAACTATTTATCAACGATTAGTGGGTACTATATATATTTATTAATGATTATAATAGTCCAACTATATAATCAAATATAATCCAAATTAATTAACCTTAATACATTGATTACTATAATCCCAATTATAAAATCAACTGTGAACTGAAATAGTATTAATTCAAATATATTGATTAATATAATCCAATTATTTAATTTTATCTTGATTACATAGTCCCAACTATTTAATCAACGATTAGTGGTACTATATATATTATAATGATTATAATAGTCCAACTATATAATCAAATATAATCCAAATTAATAACCTCAATTACATTGATTACTATATCCAATTATAAAATCAACTGTAAACTGAAATTAATTAATTCAAATATATTGATTAATATAATCCAATTATATATAATCAAGTATAAATACAGTCCAACTGTTTATTAAAACAACAATTTAAATATTAGTCCAACTAACATTTAATCTAATGACGAAATAATTTAAATGAGCGCGTATGGCGAGTAATTGAACGAGTTATTGCAAATTCAATTCTTGCCTCCCACTATTTTTCATCGAGCCTCTAACCCTCTGTCGAGTACTTGGGAAACCGTGTTTCCTATGGGCTAGGATCCCGTTAAATATCACACAATCTTGACTTTGGCCAACAAATTGTATGATAATTAACAAGGTAGAATCGAAGATCAATTGGATCTCATCCATTCCTAGATCCAGTAGGCGGATATGCAAAATCCTAAAAAAATATCTTATATCTGCCAATACATTCCAATGTATTATCTACCTTTGGTCCTCTGAATCAACTAGGCCTTGGCTTTGGCACAACAAACCTAGTGATCCCAGTCAAGCGCGGACCCATTGACATGGAAGCTTTCGTAATCAATGTCAATGGACAAGAAGTGGTCTTGACTTTGGCCAACAAACACAACTTGGACAAACACAATATGGAACAAAAGCCTCGTGATCAAACCATCTTGACGGACAAGGGCTTGACTTTGGCCAACAACCCCTGCCAATCTCGGATCTTAAGAGTAAGAATCACTCAATGGAAGGAAAATAAACGCTTGATATTTAACGAGGGTTTTTGTCGCGTTGCAAATTGGTGTACCAATTTTAATTATCTTTGTTAAGGTCTCATCATCATAAACCCTTAAACATGCATTTTAAACACATAATAAAGCGCATATGTAAAATAATAAATGATATGCGAATGGATATTTTACACATTGATCCTAGATCAAATCTCTCACTATCTCTCTCTCCTCGCTAGCACATGTATATTTTCTTCTACCCGTACACTACACTTCTAAAGAAACCCTCATTTACATGGAGGGGAATAGGTGAGAAGAGAATACAAAGCATAGGAGGTGAAAAGGCTGGACACGCAGGTCCAATTAATAAATCAAATTTATTACAACAATTTCTAAAATTGCCCCACCCATCTAATCCATCTGATAACATTATTCAAATACATCAAAACCATGTATTCATACAAGCATGTTATCAATCAATCAAATTAATTAATCTTGATAATTAGTGATCATCAATGTTCAAACAACGATTTGATTTTGTTCGAGTCAAACTCGTAGTCGCGAACACGTACTCAAAGTACGATTTCTCAAATAAAATTAAATTACATGATGAAATCCAATTTAATATGTATTTAATCTAAATTCATTATTTAATTCCAAATTAAATATTACACTTATATATAATAAACCTTTACGACTTAAATTCTCTTAAATTTAATCGTTACGGGTCTCAAAGCCCGATTAATATCCAATATTAATTTAATTAAAGTCCATTGGGCTTTTAATTTAATTTCTAGAGCGTGACTTTTGGTCAACTCGGGTCAAACCGCAACCAAAGTCCAATCCGGGAGTTACCCTATAAGCCCATAAATCAATCTTGGCCCATTAGACCCAATTGAACTTTAAAGGTTCATTAGTTGCATTTGGGCTTCATGGTTAAGGTTTTGGGCCCAATTGGATCCAATCCATTTGGCCTAAACCCAACTTGATAAAATCAAGCCTAATAGGTCCAATTACAACATTAGAGCCCAAATCCAATTTAAGCCTAAATAATTGAATTTCATGAAACCAATTCCGCACAATTTAATTACCTAAAGTGCATTACATGATTAATCAACTAATCAACATTTTCAAAACACTAAATTAGTCCAATTAATCATACTCAATTCATTATTATATGTCCAACACACCAAAATGAAAATATCAAACCATTTACATGCTTCAAAGCTCTCGGCCAAGGAGGGATTTTGTGTCCGATTTGGTTTCAATCCAATCGAACCTACAATCGACATAAATCAACATCCTAAATGATTTCATACACATCCAATGTACAAAATCAAAAAATACCAAGACATTAGGGCAATAAGTCCAATTCGACCAACATAGAATTTTTGGGGATTTATGTTCAATTCAAAGTACACTCCAATTGACCATAAATTAACATCATCCTACATGATTCTAACTCATCCAATGAATCAAATACAAAAAATTCCAAGAATCCAAAATTAACCAATACATTCGGCCAAGGGGAATAATTTGGGGAAAATAATTCCAAATCAATTTTCAACAAATTGGTCCAAACCAAAATGCAATTAGACATGTTATAAGCATACTTAAACAATCAATTCATTCAAATCATGCTCAACAAACATTTACACCCAATTTAAAGTTTTGGCCAACATTAAGCAAATTGGGGAAAATTAATCCAATTATTTTTTATCAAATTGATTACATATAACTCTAATTAAATCATATACAAGCATTCTTAAACAAACAATTTGTTAAAATCATGCTTAAATCAAAAAGCCCCAAATTTTGCTCAAGAACCCTAATTCGTTTTTATGCAACCAATAGCTCAAGATACCATTGTTGAGATTCAATCAAGTCCCAAGATCAACAAACATGCATAAAAACGAGTTGAATACAACCAAGGAGTAAGGCGGAATTCATACTCACATTGATGGGTTTTGATGAAATGAAGAACACAAGCCTTCAAGCTTCTCAAACTCGCGGTAATGGAGCTCCTTGTGCTGCTGGACTGCTCGGTTTTGGTCCTTCTTGTCTCTCCAAGATTCGGCCATGGATGGACTCCATGGAAGCTCCAAGCTTCAAGCTTTCCAAGCTCACAAATTCGTTTCCCTATCACCATAATATAACCCATGTGTGTGCTAGCACTTCTCTTCTTAATTTGCTTCTCAAATTTTCGGTCAAACCAGAAAATTTTGTGAAGAAATTGGCTTGAAGCCGTGAGAGGGAGAAGAGAGAAAGATGAAGGGTTTTTGGCTCCAAAAGCCTAAAACCGTGAATGATGAATTGAGAGAGAGAAAGTGTAAAAGCTTTTAATATTTTCCAAGAAAATTAATTAAAGCCATTACCACTTTTTTCTTTATTGCACATTCATTTTACTTTTCAAAAAGGCAAAAGTAAAAAGGCAAAAGTGCTTTTCAATCATCTATCACTATTTCACATCAAGTCACTTTATTAAAGTGACAACATGTCAT
>SKCR01029214.1:0-72088 GCA_019454045.1 Zanthoxylum bungeanum
TTTACAGGATCTCCCGAAATTTTGACATGAAGTATCCTAAATGTCAATCAACTTGGATCTAAGTCCAGCGCCCTAAAGAGACCTGTCCATGCATTCCATACATTTCCACTCAAACTATCATACAAAGCAGCCTCAGGCTGGCAATCCACTATGGTCCAACATAAACATGCAACATGATCACAACATGATTTATTTATATATAGAAACATATATATATATATATATATATATATATATATATATAATTACATAATTGGCATCTCGATAACCTATAAAACTGTGGACCTTCACTCTGTGTACTGGATGACCGAGATGTTGATGACTGTTGCTGGGTCTCATATCCTCTAAAACCCACCCTTCACATACATATATACGTTATTGACTGAAAAATTTGTCAAACCTGAATATGTGACATGTTCATAACTTATCCATGATATATAAAGTTGTATCATGAGCTGAAAACTTGTAATATAGTTGAAAACTGAAACATAATAATATGAATGTGCACAAAATAGAAAACATGTCATGAACTTGAAAATAACATGAACTTTTCATGAAACTGAAACTATAACGTGACTTGAAAACTAAAAATTTATCGTGAAATGTAAAATACAACTAAAAAAGTGACTTGATGTATGAGTTGAAAACATTACTGTAATTCTGTAAAACGTAATCATGAGCTAAAATCTGATTCGTGATACATAAAAACATAGCTTGAACTTGAATAATATAACATGATTAAAATTGTTTACATGATCTGAAACTAATTACGTGATTTGAAAATGTAATAGTGATATGAAAATTATAATCATGCGTGAAAACTAATTTTCCTGAAAACCACACTAGTGCGTAACTTGGGGGCGTGAAACCTACCTAGAAGGACCTAGCACTGCGTAGGTGGGGGAACTTTAACATGAACATGATGAGCCTATGGCGATGATCAGTGCCCTAAGTGTTAGGGTTGGTGCTCGGAGTATCAATCCGGATCATATTTATATTCGATTCATGAATACGAACAATATATTTTTTCATAATATTACTTATTTATGATTACATCTCTTATTTTTATATACGTATTCAATCTAATTACAATTAGATTGAAACTAAATCTTATTTAGTGATATGTATATATTAGACAAAGACCCCATGATTTACAACGTAGTGCGCAATTACAATGTAGTTTGTAATTGACATTGGGAAGTGTCACTATAAGTTGTATATTCTCAAATAAAGTTCATGGTCAAGATTTACTAACACGGGTTGGTTAGTAAAATCCATTGAGATCGGTACATGCCATATATCGGGACTTGGTCCGATGGTTTATCCCAATTAACCATGAGTCTCGGGAGACTTGTATAGATGTGTAGGTGTTTATTTGATAAATATTGAACAGCTCACCGAAGATTTCCTAATAGATGGTACACTAACATCAATAGGAATCTTCTTAAGTCGAGTAGCATAGTGGTCATTCGACTTGAGATACCACTATGGATATATGAGACATATTTCACACTTTGATGGCAGTCACGTCACCGATCTATTTAGATCAGACCTCCGCATGTTTGTTGGGTGTGGACCTATGCTTATGATATCCTGTGAGTATCAGATGTAATCTGTTAGTTCTGTATACAAGGCATATGTATCATGTACGTATTTGCGATCTAGTAAATCCATAGTCGTGGTATACTTCAGAAGCGAGTTCCGAGTGTTATTTAGAGATCGTAAAATTGTAAGTCGACTATATTATACCTTAGGGATTTGTCGTTCCTTTCTATATCCCCAGTATAATATCGATAGCCTGTGATGAAGGGATTATACGTATGCAATGAACTCGACTTGCATAATTTAGCAAGATTATCCGTGGTCGTCATAATTTACGAGTGGGTGAATTATGGACACAGAATTTGATTATGTGATAGATAAACTTATGAGCACTTGGACAATACATTATGAATAATACAAATTATTCATAATACTTTATCGGATTAAATGAGTTAATTCGAATCGTTTAACGGTTAGTCGAAAAGATGCATACATAGCGACCTTTCGGTCATTTCCTAATTAATGTGTATTTGTACTTAATATATTATTTTATTAAATATACATTAATTAATCATCAAATAAGATATTTGACATATATCATAAATAAATGTATTTTGATTATTTAAAGTAAATATGATACATATATTTAGATATTTATATTTAAGTAATCATTTAATTGTTAAATAATTAAAGTAATTAAAATATAAATATCTAAAGTGATATTTATGTTAGGAAATGATTATAGTGTACAAATTTGACTTTTACATTTATGGAAAGGGTGTTAAAAAGGAATTTTGCTTCTTTAATTTGGTTAAAATGCAAAATATCTTTTTCTTTTTCTTTTACCTCCACAAATTTCACCCAAGCTTATAATATATAAGGGAAATGTTTTTTCCTTTGCTTGGTTAATGAAAACCTAGCCATCTTCAATCTTAGAAAAACACCAAAGAGTAGAGAGAAAAGAATCAAAGAAATAGAAAAAGCTTGAAGAAAGTTTGGAGATTAAAGGTAATCTTTAATATTCTTCAACCTAGAAAAATTATTTTATTGTTCTAGTATGTTACAAATATTGTAGAGATTCTTTTTCACTCTAAAATTTGGGGGTTTTTGATTTGGTTGATGGATTTGGAGGCTAGATGCATGTGTGAAGTTAGATTGAGTAATATTAATGTAATATTAGTTCAATTTAATCATATGATGACTTGTTTCCATTCTAGAGTGTTATGACCACTCTTGTAATACCTAGAATTTGGTTGATGGATTTGGAGGCTAGATGTATGTGTGAAGTTAGATTGAGTAATATTAATGTAATATTAGTTCAATTTTATCATATGATGACTTGTTTCCATTCTAGAGTGTTATGACCACTCTTGTAATACCTACAATTTTTCTTGAGTTCTTCATTGGTGGTGGCTTTGATTGGAGTAAATATTAAAATGATTATTGTTGAGAATATTGAATTTAAAGCATGAAAGATGATTTTTTTGCATCCACATAAGATCTAGAAATTCTGAAAAAATTGATGAAAAATATATTATTTAAATATATTGGATGTTTATTGGACATTGGAATAATTGCCGGAAATTATTTCGGTGTGAAAATATGCGAAAACGGTGAAAAACGGCATTACCGAGTGAGTTTCGGGCTTATCAGATAACGGATATCCAAACAGTGAATTAGTCACTATTTGGGCAGCCCATGAACAGCTCGAGTACTATTGGGGCTGACATGGGCAACCCCCATGTGTATTGGTTGGTCGGTTTGGGCAAAAAACGTGTTTTATGCCATTTTACGGAAAAATATTTTCGGAAAAATTTCGCGATATTTTCTAAATTATTTATATTGTTATTTGATAACAAATATAATATGTTAAAGTGAAATATGAATGAATTATTCATATGGGATATTGAATAATTTATTCGGTAAGTTTAAAAATTTTAAAGTTATGATTTCGCCCAAACCGCGCCTTCTGCTCCGCCTGACCCCTACACTAAGGCTATATGAGCAAATTCATTATGCTAAACGTGAGAGGACGGTACTAAACTGGTGGTTTGAAAATAAATGTGGGACAATTGATCAAGGCTTATTTGTGGGACAATTGTTAACAGAAAAAAAAAAGACTCAAAGGATGAAAAGGCATGGCATTGTTCGGGACAAAGAAGGAAGAATGATTCGGCCCATAAAGGCTCAACTCAGGACGATGCGAGGGATGGATAAAGAATCATGAAGAACGAAAGAAAAACTGCCAACAAGTAAAGAGAACAAATATGTGAGGGTACCATGCTGTTGGCCAGTTATGAGGAGTTTTATTTGACGGTTATTGCACAAACTGGCAGGAACCCCCACGATCTAGCAAGTTACCCAGCGGTTGCACGCACGATCCAGCGATTGCACGCATGATCCAACAGTTACACGCGAGCAGGAAACATAAGGGTTAATGGACTGAAGATAGCGAAACTGTTTTGGGCGATTAGCGGGACCATGCACTATAAAAGGCTCAGGTGTAGCGGAGAAACTAAAAAAAAAAAGACTCGAAATGAGCAAGTAATTTAATTTCTTAGCTTTGTAATCTTTAGGGCTGCAATATGTGTGCTTGTGCCCCTTGGAGACATTTTTTTGAAATCAATCACCCTTTTCTGGGACTGTATCTCAGGAAGTTTGAACCTTACACGCGTATTAACTTAAAATTGTGCAAACAATAACAAATAGATTATCAACTAATTAATTTATTTTCAAAATTAATAACTTTAATTAAATTAATGATTATTAAATAATCATTATCGTGAAACTATATATCATCAAATTATCATATGATTTATTAATTTTGATTAATATAAAAAATAATTTATGATCATTATTTACTAAACTTGAATAATCTTAATTATTCAATTTATTTTTTGAGAATTTAATTGTAATATCCAATTATTTCTTCTAATGATTATGAGCTAAATAACTAAATAATATTGGAATTCATGATAAATCTTTTTAATTAATAATCTAATAATATTAACTTTGAAATTATTCCACTAAAAACTCAAAATTGTGTATATAAATTACTGCGAGAATATCTGTTACGCATAAACCCTAATAATAATAATAATAAAATTTGTTGATTTAATTATTATTTTTTTCAATTAAGAAAAAAGAAAATTAAGAGAAAATACACAAGGCGCCAAGACAAAGGAAACAATCCTACCTCTATTATCATATTCTTTCACACAATCTCACCTATCTTCTTCTATCCAAACTTGCTCTCATTTCACTCACAAACCTGTGTCACCCCCTTCAAATGACTAAATTACCACCACTGCCACTTCATATTTACCAAACAAGGACAACCCTTTATGGCTCACTCTGTTTGCTCCACTGAACTCTATTGCAGCCTCATGGAACGGCACCGCCTCCTCTCTGGGCGCAACCCCACTTGGGTTCTTGGCTCTTACAATAGGTTCCTCTCACCGTAAGTTCTCACTACGGTGGTGTATTTGGGTTTCTTTTGTTGTTCTTGTTTAAAGATTGTTTCTTTTTGTGTTTTACATTAAAAGCAAGAATCTTTATATATATATATTTTGTGTGTGTGTGTGTGTTTTATCTTGAAAGAATGAATCCTGATTGGTTTTACATAAGAGTTGGCTTTTCTTATCAGTCAAATAAGAACTAAATGGCAGTTTTAGCCATTAATTTGAATGGGGATGCCTTCAATATGGTTTGTGTTGCATGTTAGAACCAGCTATAATATTGTTGTTAGTTGATGTATTATCCATTTGGGTTTCTTGTGTGGCAGTGCTGTAAAAAATCTTACGTTTTGTTATTCTAGTCGATTCAAGTTCTTCAAGTGCTAATACTTTCTACAATTTAATTTGAAGCAGGTATATATGCCATCATATACCGCATAAGAATATGTTCAGATTCACATTCTGTATAACAAATCATAATTCGCTCATAAAATCTCCTATAATGTCTGCAAAGAGAGGTAATGAAATGCCTTACATTTTGAACCCATTGCTGTCAGATTTTGAATTAATCAGTAAATTGTTAATCTCACAGAGCACACATTTCTCTATTTAAAATTTTAACTGCTTGATTCACATAGTCCTTTCAAGAAGAGCTTTACAATTTCCTAAGAATGATGATGAATCTAGTGTCTTTGATTTATCAGGCAAGTCAGCTAGTGCTATTAAAGGGTTATGTGAGGTAGTCTGGACAGTAGAGGCTGATTTGGAAGATGGTCAGCTTTTGTACATCACTGGGGAACCCAGTGTCTTAGGTTGCTGGGAACCAGATATGGCCATCCTAATGTCTCCGACTGAGCATGAAAACTTGTGGAAGGCTGAAGTAAAGGTAATTACCCAACTCTCAAATATGAAAAGTGAAAATTTTCATAATTTGACAAAAGTCCCCCAGTCACCTTTTTATACTTTGCAGGTAGCTTGTGGTGAAAATGTCAAGTATAATTATTTCATAAAAGGAGAAACATGGGCTTCAGATGACACTACTTGGAGAGGCGGGCCTGAATTTTCTTTGTTAGTTCCTTTCAAACAAGATAGAAAAATTCTGGTGAGAGATTCATGGTCGAGGTATAACATAAAAAATTCTCCAACTCACGTATGGGGTTCATGGATAGAGGAGACAAATCTTCCTGTAAAATCTCCAATCTCAGTTCCAGCAACAGGTAATATTTTATTTACACGCTTGTAAACGAAACTTCTGCCATTATAATGTTTCTGAACACTTAAATGCTCCCAGTGGTTTGACAGATGATGAGGTTTTGAAACATCTTCAAAGTGATTCCAGAGGATCAAGGTCTTTCTGGAATGATCTCACACCGCTGGATCATTTGTACTCTTATGATGAGGTTACAACTACTGCTGCACATGAGGGTTCAAATTCCAATATGGCTTTGTCTGAAAGAGACCAGCCTGTTGAGGAACCTTGGTTATTCCAATCATCTCCAATCCTTCTTTTATATGACGATACAATAAAGCCTGATATGCCAGAGAAAGATGATAATGAGAAAGATGAGGTAATGATATTGGATACTGATAATCAGAAGATTCAAGATACTGATAGTTTGTTGCCTGAACAAGGGAGTTTAATTTCAAAGGAGGACTCTGTTTCTACTGTTATACTGATCAATTCTTCAATATGTACCATGCAAAGGATTGCTGTATTGGAAGATGAGAAACTGGTTGAATTATTACTTGAACCTGTTAAAAGTAATGTGCAGTGTGATAGTGTATATCTAGGGGTAGTCACAAAACTTGTTCCCAATATGGGTGGTGCTTTTGTGAATATTGGAAACTCTAGACCTTCTCTCATGGACATAAAAAATTACAGAGAACCATTTATATTCCCTCCATTTCGTTGTCGTACAAAGAAACGAGAAGTTAATGGTTCTGCAGCTCTCGAAGGGCATGCAGTGGCCTATGACAATGACTCCACATCGCACAATAGTGAAGATGTTGCAGAAGCTGATTCTCAGGATGATTTAGTACAATTTATGCACAATGATGATGAGGAACACGATGATGATGATTTTGATGTTTCAGAAGTTCTTAAGAATGTGAATGGTACTATCATTGATGATGCTGAAGCAGAAGCTGATTTTGAGGACTTCTTAGAGGGAGACCATCATCTAGATGGTGAACCTACTAGTGGTTCCTTTCCCATTAAATCAGAAGTATCTAATGACTCTATTACATCTCGTCCTCAAGATATGAAAGATTCTAAGCATTCATTCCCTAATGAAAAAAAATGGTTGCAAGTTCAGAAAGGAACCAAAGTTATTGTACAAGTTGTGAAAGAGGGATTGGGTACAAAAGGTCCTATGTTGACTGCTTATCCCAAATTAAGAAGCAGGTTCTGGGTATGTTTTCTGTTGCACCTATATTACTTACTATAATCTCTCTTGCAGTTGCTTGCTAATCTTTGCCTTAAGTTTCGCTGATCTAATTCTCCTGGCTTTCAGATATTAATGACTACTTGCGATCGAATTGGTGTCTCCAAAAAAATAACTGGTGTTGAGCGAACACGCTTAAAAGTCATTGCTAAAACTTTGCAGCCTCAAGGTTTTGGTTTAACCGTAAGGACTGTTGCTGCTGGCCATTCATTAGAGGAACTGCAGAAGGACTTGGAAGGTTTGCTTTCAACTTGGAAAAACATAATGGAACATGCAAAATCAGCCGCTCTTGCAGCAGACGAAGGTGTGGAGGGTGCTGTTCCTGTTATACTACATAGGGCAATGGGTCAAACACTCTCCATTGTTCAGGATTATTTTAACGACAATGTAAGTAACAGACAACTGTTCTAATCCTATTTCACCTTTTTCTTTGCCGTCCCCATATGCTGTTACTAGTCATTGTTAGAATCTCTAAGATATATTATTGTGTAATCTCTATAATACGATTACAGATTCCGTTTTGATTATTAGTATATTTAGTTTTCACATTTAACTTGATGTACTACCATATAAATGCATATCTATTGTAATTTTAAACATCCAGAAATAAAGAATCCATCTTATTTCTTAACATGTATCAGGGCCACAAGATTAAGGCTTATGTTTTTTAGTTAGTCTCACTCTAGTTTTTTGGTTCCGGCTCGTTATAATCTCTTCGGCACGTGGAGCGCACTTGCCGGTATCTGCGAGTAAACTCCACGCGCCGCCTCGCCACGGTGGACTTTGACATCACCATTAGTCGCATCTTGCTCGGAGATTGCCACCGATTCTTTCTTGATGTTTCTGATGCTTCTTAGATCTTTCAATTGTTCGTACTTGCTCAAAAGTTTCAGAAACCCTGGTTAGAGCCGCCACGTCTCATTTAGGTTCTAGAACATGTGTTTGGTTCTTAAATCTTGGTTTCCTTCTGAGCCAAATTGATTTTCAACCATGAGGGTTAATTTGTTAAGGTTTAGAAACTTTGAAACTCTATATATATTTGTCTCATGGATTTCTATTTTCAGACTTCCAAAATTTTAGGGCTATTTTGGATATTGTTCAAAATTTGGGATCATGTTATTTTCTAGTCTAAAAACTTTAAAAATACTAGTTTCTTTATCCACATCAAGTTCCATATGCTACTCTATTTGGTTTTTTTTTGTCTTGGGGTGATTTGGAAAGTTTTTTTTTAGATGTTTTGAGTTGTTTTGGAATAGTCTGTATTTGTAGGACTTCCCGTTGTGCATTTTTCAACGTTGTTAAACCATCCAAGCTTTCGCGTCAAGTTCCCTATGTGCATTCTTGCTGTTAAATCATCCAAGCTTCCACATCAAGTTCCCTATGTGCATTCTCCTGAAGTATTAAAACATCTAAGTCACCGCATCTATTCCACCCGAGTCTTTCTATGGTTCTTGTATTGGTCTCATTTGTAACAAGCTTGGTACATATGATATGTATGCTATAGCTTGAGGGGAGTGTTAGAGTTTCTAAGATATGATATTATAATATTTAAGATAAGATTACCCAATCATTCTAATTACTAGTATATTAGTTTCCATATTAATCTTGATGTAATGCCTATATATTGTAATTCTAAACATCGAGAAATAAAGAATCCATCTTATTTCTTAATAAACATCATAATTTCACATGATTATTTTTACACAGCAATGTGATCTCCTAATTTCATGCTTTTTCTACAATTTACCTTCAGGTTAAGAAGTTGGTGGTTGACTCTCCGAGGACTTATCATGAGGTATTCCACCAGCTGAATATCAAATGATTATGGTACTGAAACAAAAAGCAGAGATTGTATGGACATGATTGTCCCTTTCTGGAGGCTGAATTCAAACAATACTTAGCATGTTAATCTAATGACTCAGACATAGGTGTATAAATGCTTATTTGTATCTTATGTGACTGTAGGAGCCTGACCAAGTATTGGAAGGATAAGTAAGAAGGATTCTAAATGAAATGTTAGTAGAAACATCTTTATTTTAAATTACCAAATATCTGATTCTTCTTCATAATACACTAATAAGTGTTGATAATAGTTTCAGACATTCTATCAGTTCTTTTTTCTTTCTTTTTTTAATAATTTGGCAGCTCCTCTACTTTATAAGAAAGAACTGTCAGAAATTGGTTCAACTGAGAAGGAAACAAAAATATAACTAATAAACCTTATCTATTTTACCTGGTATATGAAATATTGCTTTCCTTGAATACTGCAGCATGGTCACTAACTTACTAAAGGTTTTTAAAAATAAAATTGCTATTCACGTTTACTTCTTAATTATGAAAATTAATAAATAATTCTTTTTTTTTCCCTGTTATTTTTCAGGTTACAAATTACCTTCAGGAAATTGCCCCTGATCTTTGTGATCGGGTTGAGTTATATGATAAGAGAATTCCTCTCTTTGATAAATTTAACATCGAAGAAGAAATCGACAATATGCTTAGCAAAAGGTGAGAATTTGTTGATAGTGCATATTTCTGAGTTAGTGAGTTGTCATGTTATGTCGCCCAGTAGGCATTGGTCCATTGCTGTTTTAAGTGACTAATCATCATCTTTGCCAGAGTTTACCATAAATCCAGAAATTGTAGTTACAGTAAGAACTAAGAAGCTCGTTAACAGTCTTTCTTGATTCAGTTATATTCCTTGCCTTATAGGGTTCCTCTTCCTAATGGAGGCTCTCTGGTGATTGAACAAACTGAGGCTTTAGTCTCTATTGATGTGAATGGAGGGCATGGTATGTTTGGTCATGGGACATCAAAGGAGAAGGCCATTCTAGATGTCAACCTGGCAGCTGCAAAACAAGCATGTTATCCACTTGATTGTGATCACCATTTTATATGCATAAGCCGTGTTGGTACTTGGTAGGACAAGTTTGTTGGTAGTGCTAGTATGCTAATCGAAAATTGTATGTTTCAGATTGCGAGGGAGTTACGGCTAAGAGATATAGGTGGCATCATTGTTGTAGATTTTATTGATATGGCAGATGACTGTAAGTTGCTCTCTCTCTCCCTCTCTGTCTCTCCCTCTCTCTCCTGTGCTGGGGAGCTTAGGGTACCGGATGGAGATGAATTGGATTGCGATTAGGGGTGGGCAGAACCGGTTTCAGTTCGGTTTCGGCGAAAGCCGATCGGTTCAAGGACTTAAGAACCGATTTGGTTTGGTTCGGTTTTAATATTTCAGTTTCGGTTTTGATTCGGTTCGATTGTGAACTGAACCGAACCGAACCTTGAGCAGCAACATTAACAAAATTAACCCCTGAACCGGTGAGAACCGATCGGTTCACCGGGCCGGTTCACGATTCGAACCGAACCGATCGGTTTAACTCAAACATAAACTGAACCGAACCAAAATTTTCAGTTCCGGTTATTTTGCCCACCCCTATTTGCGATTTCAACTTTTAGAAAATTTATAAATCAGTAACTGGATTTTGTTCTGGGACCTGTAAATTCTATCTCAGGACTGCTTGATTTCACTCCAAACCAATAGCTGTCCTTCCCAAATATATATGACTAAAAAACTTTTTGATCACCTTTAATGAGTGTTAATCAAAGTATGATAAGGAAATGGGCTCTTAAAGAGAGGTGGCAGTCGCTGTGATTACCATGCTAATTGCATATTGTCTCACTAATGCTTATTTTGGCTCTATATCTTTCAGCAAATAAGAGATTGGTCTATGAAGAAGTCAAGAAAGCTGTTGAGAGAGATCGATCAATGGTGAAAGTCTCTGAACTGTCTAGATATGGACTGATGGAAATAACAAGGAAGAGGGTATGGTTTCCAATGGTCTCCTCCTCTTTGCTATTAGTTTGTATATTTTCTGGGGGCCAATGAAATATTTACAACTAAGCCCTGTTGCACTATTCTTCAACAACTTATGATGCATAAATAACCATTGGAAGTTGTGTTAAATTTAGCAAATAGTAGTTTGAGTATTAAATCTGATAATATTTAGTATTGTTAGTTGAGTTCATGAGATTTTATTTTACATCTGATGAGAGGTGGCATCTTATTGGGCAGGTCCGACCTAGTGTGACATTTATGATTAGTGAACCATGCACTTGCTGTCAGGGTACCGGAAGAGTTGAAGCTTTAGAGACCTCGTTCTCAAAAATTGAACAAGAAATCAGCCGTTTGCTTGTAAGTAAAATCTTATAATCAGAGTATATTTTGGTTTATCAGGCATATTAAAAAAAAAAAAAAATTGCTCATCTGAAGTTGAAAGATTGAAAATTTATTTCTTTTTCTCCTCAAATGCTTTTCTTGTTCACTTAAGTAACTTGTCTGCTGATGGAAAAAATAAGCATATGACTTTAATCATATTTTTGCGCATTGGCTTAGTCAGAAAATTGATTCAATGAGGGCAAATTTTGATTTTTACAAAAAGTGTTAGATACTGTTTATTTTAACGTAGGCAAATCAAAATTATCTCATTAATAAACTAAATTTCTAATTAATTTATAACACACATTTTAACAAATTTTCGGATTGAGGGGGGACGACTGCCCCCACTTTGTATGTGGCCCTACCGCTATTTTGGCAACATGTGCTATCTTTTGCAATTGTCAAAATAGATATAAATCTTTATTATTTTCCTCTGTACCAGGCAATGATGGATCGGAAAGCAGACCCTGAAAATCCCAAGTCCTGGCCAAGATTTATTCTGAGGGTGGATCATCATATGTGTAACTATTTAACTTCCGGGAAAAGGACAAAACTTGCAGTCTTAAGTAGTTCCCTCAAAGCTTGGATTCTTTTGAAGGTATGAGCGAAATATATATTTTCTTAGATCTTAGAGCTCACAGAAGTTTTGGCATAGTAGAAAACTAGAAATACAGTGAGCTAACGTATAATTAGTTTCATGTTCATCTCTTTGCAATGCTGATTGCTGATTATTTGAAACTATAAATTACCTCAGGTGGCTAGGGGTTTCACTCGGGGAGCATTTGAAGTGAAACAATTTACTGATGACAAGGCAAGTGAAAATCAGCATCAAGTTGCCATTTCATTGTTACGATCAGCGGAGGCCACAGCTAACAACTCTAGCAAAAAAGTTACTCTTGTTCCCATCAAAAAGCTGAAATCGGGAAGGAAATGAAATTAATTTATATTGGGGAAGAAGGAAAATGATGGGCATCCGAAGAAATGTGTCAGCTTCCTCATTCTCTATTTTACAGAGCTGATTGATTAATTTTTGAGGGGAAGTCCTTCAATCATTAAGCAAGCAAAAGTACATAAGCAAGTGTCAAGGGACAAGCAAGTGGCCAAGAAGGGGGGAACAGGCATAATATGGAAGCCATTTATCACACTGAGCATATGTGGAGGAGCAGAGATTGTAAATTTCACTTGATACCCTATATGTGTTGGGGGCAGGCAATTTTTGTTCTTTATATTTTCTCTTCCAAAATATTGATGGTAGCAGTTAGAAAGCTAGTTAAAATGAGAATGTTGATGGCTTGTTCAGTCCCAAAACAAAGGGTGAACATCTGAAGCCCCCATGAAACTTTTGTAGCATCATTCAGGAAGTACTATTTGAGTTTTTATTTATGCTTTGCCTAGTTTTTGTAGTGGGCATCATTATCATTTTGCTTCTGATTTTGCAAATACATAAACCAAGAAAAAGGTCCGCATCTTGACAAGCAATCTGATGAAAAAGAAAGAAATGCTGGAAGCAAATTGCAAATTGAAAAGAGTCTGAATACATTGAAAAGTGAATCGAACACACTTGATATAATTTCATTTCGAAACTTGAAACGATTGATGAGCGGTCAATATATCAATATTTACCATCCTTATATTTTACATTTTGAGGTTACTGTGAGCTTTATGAATGTTTTGATGAGAATTATATTTTTGTAGGATAAGATACATGTGGATTGTGGAAAGACACAGTTTGAAACGTCGACAAATCAATGTGTTTTGTATCAGTGATCTCTTGATTTGTGCAGCCTTCAGTATTTTGGTCATAATTTTTTCATAAGATGTTCAAATGAGGTGATTCAGGTTGTATTGGAAAAAAGCTCAATTATCTACAACTTTGTAGTTTATGTCGAAAATTGAATAAGACACTCACAATGAAAATGAGCTTGAAGATATGATTAATAGGTCTTCAATTGGCAAGCCAACAGAATCCCATTGGCGCACCAATGGAGCCTAAGCACATGAGAACACACCGCCTTCCATTGGTGCGCCAATGGACCTAGAATTCCTATTTTGATTAGAACTCGAATTTCTTAAGAATGAAAACTCACAACAACTCCTAAATAAGCACAAGTTCGTCCAAACCCCAAAAAATCATACTTTTGGAGACTCAAAAGCATAGGAAAATACCCAGAGTAAGGTAAGAAGCAAATCTCAATCTTGACTGAAGATTGAAACAGATGATCTCACAAAAATGAGTTATTTCTTCCTTTATTCTTTCAATCTAGTTTTTATGATGTCTTGATGTGTACTAATAAATTATTTGTGCTCAATGACAAATATATATAACTAATTCATTAGTTTAGGGTTGTAATGGATCCTGATCATTATTTAATTTAATTTACATCTTTTTTAACTTTTGAATGTTGCTTGGGTTATTTATTATTCTTTATGCTTAAAGCGTTTTATTGTCTGACCAACAATATAATAGGTGCGGTAAACCCTTAGGAACTTGGAAAATGAAATTTGAGTTTAGTCTTGGGAGTAATAGCACATGATCGCATTCAATGAATCGATTTTCGTGCAGGATGTGAATATACTTGCAGGGCATGTGTAGCCAATATTAGAACCTGAGCTTAATGAGTTTGACTTAATTGAATTAAGTGTTAGGGTTGGTGCTCAGAGCGCCAATCCGGATCGTATTTATGTCCAATTCATGAATATGAATAATTTTTTCCATAATAATATATATTAATGGTTGCACCTCTTGCTTTTATATACATATTCGATCTAATTACGATTAGATTGAAAATAAATCTGATTTAGTGATATGTATATATTAGACAAAGACCTCAGGATTTACAACGTAGTGCGCAGTTACAACGTAGTTTGTAATTGACATTGGGAAATGTCACTATAAGTTGTATATTCTCAAATAAAGTTTCTGGTCAAGATTTACTGACACAGGTCGGTAAGTAAAATCTGTTGAGACCAGTACATGTCGTATATTGAGACTTGGTCTGATGGTTTATCCTAATGAATCATGAGTCTTAGGAGATTCGTACAGACGTGTAGGTGTTTATTTGATAAACACTGAACGACTCACCGAAAATTTCCTAATAGATAGTACACCAACGTCAATAGGAATCTTCTCGAGTCGAGTAGCTTATTGGTCTTTTGACTTGAGATACCACTATGGATATATGAGACATCCTCCACACTTTGATGGCAGTCACGTCACCGATCTATTTAGATCAGACCTCCGCCTGCTCGTTGGGTGTGGACTCATGCTCATGATATCCTTTGAGTATCATATAGAATCCATCAATCATGTGTACATGACATATGTATCATGTACGTGTTTGTGATCTGTAACACCCCACCGGAGGTAGGATGCTACCGGCAGGAGACATATGATTAAGCCATCTCCATAAGCCTTTAACATTCTAAAGAAAAACGGACATGGCCCATCCTAAAACTAGGCGATGTAGACCAAAATCCAGCATCAAGACAAACTCAAACAAAACATCAAATACATTACAGGACCTCAGGTCACTCATGACACTTCCAAATCAAAATATCACTCAAGGGCGTCGTGCCCACATCATTACATCATATATATAATATAAACATATAATTCAAACTTAAGTATTGCATTTTCCCTTTTAACAAACCATCCATATACCTAAAACAAAAAGACAACGCAAGGTGACTTTACAAAATAATATATGTCATCCAGCGTAATCTCCGTCAAAAGTAAGGATTGCATCAAAAGAAAAGAAGACCTGCAATCATGAACAAACTGGGGGAGTGGATGAGTCTTGTTGACTCAGTAAGTAGATACCAAAGAAAACAAACCATAAGAGAAATCTAAAACATGTTTATAAAATGATTTTCATGCATGCATCGTCAAAAACATAACAAACGCCCAAGTCGCGCGCATAAACTGAGCGAGGAACGAACGATCCCTTGTCGACAATGTAATGGGTCAATCCATTTATGATGGATGAGACCCTAACGAGCACCCCGGCGGAAACATATGATGAGTTATAAAAACATATAAAAAAACATGCAACGAGCGTCGGGGCAGAAACATAATATCAATCGATCATCTCAGCGGAAATATATCATGAAAATATAAAACGAGCGTTGAGACGGAAACATAAATCATAATGCATATTCTTTAACAAATCAAACTCAATTCAAATCATAACTTAAAACATTAAAACCTGTGAAACTTAAATAAGGAAAACATTAAACGAGGCATCTACTCACAATGACGAGTTGCGAGAATTATTGAGAGGTGGGCAGCTGATCAAGCTATCGATCTACAATGAAAGGAGAATTTATAAGATTCTTGACTAGGTTTCTTAAAGCAAAAGAAGATACAATTCATATCGAATGTAGATTAAAACATGTTATCATTCATTTCAATCTTGTTTGTTCTGAATTAAAATCATTTTCCGACCAATAACTTTTGCACTTTAAGACACTTCCTTCTTACTTACTCGGCCAAATATAATCAAGTTCATAACATGTTAAATCTATCAACTAAATAATTAATTCTCACCCTATATACATTACACGTGATTCATATTATCATTAAAATTATCAAAATCAAAGTTCCTTATCATCACTCATTCGGCCATGGCCCTTAATTCACCAAGCTTGAAAATTCCAACTGCTAAATGCCCAAACCTTGTAACAAAACTACTAAATATACAAAGCACTCATTATCATGTTTATATTATCAAAAGAAACTAATTTCCCCTTCGAACAATAATCTCGGCCACGCCAATGCCTAATCTTGAATAAAATTTTCAAATAAATCAAACTTAACCATCATAAAGGCTCAATATAAACATGGTGACATTCCCAATTCAATTCAAATTAAAAGATCATCCTCTCTCACCATACATTGTTCGGCCATAGCTTACCCTTACCAACTTTAAAGTAAAAGCAACCCAATTCATCACAACACCTCCATTAAAAACCTCTGGCCAAAATCAAAATTCACCAACACCCATATCACATTATACTCAAATAATTAAGAAATAACCTAAAACAAGTTTAGGGCCATCAACTTCTATTATCCCAAGCAAATCAAGAAAGTAAACAATCCCATTTTTACGCATTAAGAGAATAAAGCTCAGTAACACTCTCAAGTAAAATTTCTAAGCTAATTAACCCAACATGAACAAGTAATGGGAGATTATTACCTTAAAAATTTGAAGATTCAAGAAAAACCCCAATTACCCCTCAAGATTCGGCCATAGAGGATGGATTTAGGGATTTATTTTCTTTTATTTTTCTTGCCAAAAGGAAGCTTCACAAAGCTGGGGGAAATAGTTGGAGAATTCGGTAATTACACGATGGAATTTGTGGTGTGATTTCTTGGTTACAAAATTCTAGTGCTGATAGAGAAAATGCAAAGAAGAAGAAAGAGTGGAAATGTCGTGGGTTAGGGTCTGTTTGGTTCAACGGAGCGGAGGGGAGGGGAGGGGAGGAGAGGGATTTTAAATAAATATATGTTTGGTTCAAAGGAGGGGATGGGAGGATTTTTAATTAAATATATGTTTGGTTAAAGAAAAGAGGAGATAGATTTTAAAACTAATTTACTATTTTATCATTATAGCATTTTATAAATAAAATTAAAACAATATAGGTTTATATTATTTTTGAATTAAACAAATAATAAAATTAAAATTAAAAGCTCTACATAATACGTGTTATTAAAAATAAAATTAAAACAAATATAAGATAAGAGAATAAAAAGAATTGAATGGTGAAGCAAATATAAGAGAGATTTGTAATTAAGATAATTTTGGATTTTAATGTATAAGTAGGGATAATTTAGTCAATGCATTTAATATTTAATTGCTCACTTTCTCTCCCCTCCAAAACCCCCCACTTTTGGAGGGGAGCAAAAATTGGCTTATGAGGGATTTTGCTCCCCTCTCATCCCCCCTCCCCTCCAAAAAATTGAACCAAACAACCATAATTTAAAATAATCACTCCCCTCCTCTCCCCTCCCCTCCAAAACCCCCCAACCAAACAGACCCTTAGAGAGGAGAGAATGAAAGAATAAAGTGGAAAGAAAATTCTGGAAAATGTCATGAAGGTGGGTCTTATTTTACTTAAGTAATTGGGCCTCACGCCCATCTTCTTCTTTTTTTCTTCACACGGGTATTACATTATTCCCTCCTCAAAAGAATTCGTCCTCGAATTCAAAATAACATGAAACGAAATTAAAGAGATAGTTTACTAACCAGACTCAAATAGATGCGGATATTGCCAACGCATAACATCATCAGGTTCTCCTGTTGCTTCACGGTCACTATGACTCTGCCATATAACCTTTACTCAATAATGGCTACTGGTTGTTCTGGATACGTTAGATCCTGACACAAATCCAACATCTGTTGCTCTAAAACATGGAACTCGTCAGGAATGTACTTCATTAGCATGGATACATGAAACACCGGATGCACATTGTCCATAGCATATGGTAATGCTAGTTTATAAGCCATTTCTCCTACCCTCCTTAAAATTTGATATGGGCCAATATACAGTGGGCTTAACTTCCCATTTTTACCAAAGCGAATATTCCCTTTAAATAGGGAAACTTTCAAAAATACATAATCCTCAACCTGAAACTCAAGTTCTCTCCGCCTGTGATCTGCATACGATTTTTGCCTACTGTGTACAATTTTCAATCTTTCTTTAATCAACTTTACTTTTTCTATTGAGTCTTGAATTAAATCCGGACCCAATAATTTAGTCTCCCCAACTTCAAACCATCCCACAGGAGATCAACACTTACGCCCATACAAGGCTTCGAAGGGCGCCATTTGAATACTAGAATGGTAGCTATTTTTATAAGCGAATTTAATCAATGGTAGGTATTTTTCCCAACTTCCCTCAAAATCTAAGGTGCAGGCTCTCAACATATCTTCTAATGTTTGGATGGTACGTTCAGATTGCCCATCTGTATGTGGGTGAAAGGTTGTGCTAAATTGTAGCTGGTACCCAGAGCCTCTTGGAAATACTTCCAGAACTTTGAGGTAAATTGTGTACCCCGATCAGAAACAATCGAAATGGGCACACCATGCAATGACTCAATGTTATCCAAATAGATTTGGGTATACTGAGATGCCGAATATGTGGTTTTTACTAGAAGAAAATACGCTGATTTCGTCAATCTGTCCACAATCACCCAAATCGAGTCAAAACCCGTCTGTGTCCGTGGAGGACCCGTAACAAAATCCATAATGATTTTGTCACATTCCATTCCGGAATTTCCAGCCCCTGAAGTGTACCTGTAGGTTTCTGATGTTCCGCTTTCACCTGTTGACATGTGAGGCATTTAGAGACAAATTTTGTCACATCTCTCTTCATTCCTTCCCACTAATAGAACTATGTTAAATCCCGATACATTTTTGTCGCACCAGGATGTATAGTATAAGAAGATGCATGAACCATATCCATAATTTTCCTCCATAACTCCACGTTTGCAGGCACCACTATACAGTCATTAAACCGCAACATGCCATGTTCATCGACCCGGAACTCCTTCCTATTACATTGTAATACATTATCTTTTATGTTCTAAACATATGGATCAATTGTTTGCACTTCTGTTATTTCTTCAATGAGAATCGACTTAACTTAAATTTATGCCAACAAAGTTATGGATTCAGAAAGATGAAGATCCACTCCACTTTGTAAACACTTGTGCAATTCTTGTACTCTCCTCCTTTTATCGACCGGTAAATAGGCTAGGCTCCCAACCAATTTCCTGCTCAACGCAACTGCCACCACATTCCCTTTACCTAGGTGATACAAAATGGAACAATCATAATCCTTCAAGAACTCTACCCACCTTCTTTGCCTCATATTTAAATCTATACTTCAGACTTTTGTGATCAGTGTAAACCTCAAACTGTTCACTGTACAAATAATATCTTCAGATCTTAAGAGCAAATATTATTGCGGCCATTTCTAAGTCATGGGTAGGGTAATTTTGCTCATAAGGTTTCAACTGCCTAGATGCATAGGCAATAACTCTGCCACATTGCATTAACACGCAACCCAGACCTATTCTGGAGGCATCACAAAACACCACAAAACCATCATAACCCGATGGTAGGGCTAGTACCGGGGTCGAGGTCAAATACCTCTTCATTTCCTAAAAGCTCCTCCCACATCCATCAGTCCACACAAATTTAATCAATTTCTGAGTCAGACGGGTTAAAGGCGTTGCTATGCTAGAAAAGTTTTCCACGAACTTTCTGTAATAACCCGCTAATCCTAGAAAGTTTCTAATCTCCGTAACACTTGTGGGATGAGGCCAATTTTGCACCGGTTCCACCTTCTTCATATCCACACTAATACCATCTTTGGATACCACGTCCCCCAAAAACCCCACTTCAGTTATCCAAAATTCGCACTTGGAAAACTTCGTATATAACCTATGTTCCTTCAAAATCTGCAAGGTCATATGCAAATGATACTCATGATCTCCAGTGTTCTTAGAATAAATCAATATATCATCAATGAAAACAATCACAAACTGGTCCAAAAACGGTCTGAATACTCAATTCATTAGATCTATGAACGCTACTATAGTATTTGTAAGGCCGAAAGACATAACAAGAAACTCATAATGCCCATATCGAGTCCGAAATACGGTGTTTGGAACATCCTCCTTTATAATACGAAGCTGATGATAACCGGACCGCAGGTCAATCTTCGAAAAGCATTGCGCTCATTGTAGCTGATCAAACAAATCATATATCCGAGGTAGAGGATATTTGTTCTTGATAGTAACTTTGTTCAACTTCCGATAGTCAATACACAACCGAAGAGTACCATCATTATTCTTAACAAATAACACGGGTGCGCCCCACGGAGAGGTACTCGATCGAATAAATCCTTTATCTAAAAGGTCATGGAGTTGAATTTTAGCTTCTTCAACTCAGCAGGTGCCATTCGGTAGGGAGGAATAGAAATAGGTTGAGTTCTCGGAACAATGTCAATACAAAACTCAATCTTACTTTGTGGTGGCAGTCCCAGTAACTCTTCTGAGAACACATCGGGATACTCTCTAACCATCGAAACCTGATTAAGTTCCGCTTGACTCCCTTCTGTATCAATCACATATGCAAGGTACCCTTCACACCATTTCCTAAGCAATTTATGTGCACAAATCGCCGAAATCAAATTGTTGGGAACATCACTCATGTCCCCCTGAATTTCTACTTCTAATTCCCCTGGAACCCGCAAGGTCACTACCTTCTCCCCGCAGTCCAAAGTAGCATGATACTGAGATAACCAGTCCATTCCCAGGATTACGTCAAAATCAGTAATTCCCAACACAATCAAATCAATAGGGTACACCCGTTGTCCCAATACTACCTCGGAAGACTTTAAGACATTTAATACTACAATAGCACTTCCCACCGGAGTAGACACGGCAAATGGAGATTCTAACACGTCTAATTTTCTTCTCAGACTCAATGCAAAGTGAGATGATGCAAAAGAGTGGGTGGCTCCATGATCAAATAAGGTTCTAGCACGAAATGATTCAACTGTCAAAATACATGTCACTACAACATTTGAAGCTTGAGCATCTTGAGGGGTTAAAGCAAAAACCCTCGTATGTCCCCTATCAGCTGATGGATGGCCTCGCCCTCCAGAAGACTATCCCCTGTCAGGATGTCTCTGCTCTCCATAACCTCGTCCTCTAGGAATATGCCCTTGCACATTTCCAGGCACCCCTGATAGGTTTTGTGAAGGCTGATGTACAAGGATGGGACATTCTTTAGCAAAATGCCTCATTTGACCACACTGAAAGCATGCTTCTGAAACTTTTCTACACTCCCCTCGGTGAGGTCGACCACAAACAGAACAAATAGGTACCCCGGGTCTAGCAACAGAAGCATGTGTCACATATTACGAAGCATCACCCTGAGGACGACCTCTCCCAACATTTCCATACCCAGAAATTTCCTACCGTGATTCCCTGAGAAGGAGTAGGCCTCCCCTGAGTTCTACCCATTTCCCGTTGAGGAGTTTTCCCTGTTGTTTCAGACCTTACCTTCTTCTGAACCTCCCTCTCTGCGCGTCTCTCTTGCGCTCTTGCTTCAAACCATAATGCTGCATTTAAGGCTTGTGTGTAAGTCATCTCTGGGGTTATCAAGATAGACCTGAATAGGTAGTCACATAGACCATTGACAAACCTCTTTACTTTCATTTCTTCCGTGGCAACCAGATGAGGAGCAAATCATGATAGCCTGGTAAACGTTATATCATACTCCATTACCGTCATCCGTTCTCCCTTTACCAACTGTTCAAACTCTCTAGTTCTATCATCCCTTACACTTTCAGGCAGAAACCGAGTTAAGAAAGCTTCACTAAATTCCTCCTACTGCAAAGGTGGAGCTGTAACCGGTCTGTTCTGACAATAAGACTGATACCAGACATGAGCCAAATCTTGCAATGGAAAACTCACCAATTGGACTGCCCTAACAGGGGTACACCCCAATGCTTGGCAAATCCGATTACATTCTTCTATGAAGCCATTGAGGTTATGGTTAGGCTTAGTTCCGAGAAAAGTGGGTGGGTGTAACTTCCTGAACTCATGTAATGTGACAACTAACTCTTGCCCTTGACCAATCGGAGCTTGAGGTTGTATATGGATAGGTGGTGGGGGAGGTACAACTTGAGCTTGAGCTTGTTGTTGTTGCTGAGTCAAAAGGTTCCCTAGAGTTTGTAAAGTTTGATGAATTTGCTGCATTCCCACAGAAGCAGCCTAAGGTGCTGGTGCTTCGGCTGCAGAAGGTACTCTTATCCTGCACCTCCTACGAGTAAGGCGCCCCCTACTCCTGGGCGCCGGCTCGTGTGGTATCAATGAGCCTTGATCTGGGGCAAGCTCTTGTGGGGTTCTCCCACGTGCACCCCTCCTTCGCGGTGGCATATGGTATATCTACAAAATGAACCTTAAGATGTTAGCAGAAAGAGAAAAGATTTCAATGAGAATACATTATATGAACATTTAAAGATATGCTCGAATGATACAGATATCAGATAGGTAATATTTTACATACGAGTATCTCCGACATACTACGCATGTAAAATACCCTTTATCCTTCATTTGCAAGTCACCATACTCCTATCCTAATCTCTAAAACCCCGCTTTGATACCATAACTGTAACTCCCCACCGGAGGTAGGATGCTACCGGCAGGAGACAAGATTAAGCCATCTCCATAAGCCTTTAACATTCTAAAGAAAAACGGACATGACCTGTCTTAAAACTAGACGACCTGGACCAAAATCCAGCATCAAGACAAACTCAAACAAAACATCAAATATATTACAGGGCCTCAGGCCACTCATGAAAATTCCAAATCAAAATATCACTCAAGGGCGTCGTGCCCACATCATTACATCATATATATATAACATAAACATATAATTCAAACTTAAGTATTACATTTTCCCCTTTAACAAACCATCCATATACCCTAAAATAAAAAGACAACGCATGTTGACTTTATAAAATAATATCTGTCATCCGGCGTAATCTCCATCAAAAGTAAGGATTGCATCAAAAGAAAAGAAGACCTGCAATCATGAACAAACTGATGGGGATGAGTCTTGTGGGCTCAGCGAGTAGATACCAAAGAAAACAAACCATAAGAGAAATCTAAAACATGTTTATAAAATGATTTTCATGCATGCATCGTCAAAAACATAACAAACGCTCAACGCCCAAGTCGCCGCATAGACTGAGCGAGGAGCGAACGATCCTTTGTCGACAAGGTAGCGGGTCAATCCATTTCTGATGGATGAGACCCTAACGAGCACCCCGACAGAAACATATGATGAATTATAAAAACATATAAAAAAAACATGCAACGAGCGTTGGGGCAGAAACATAATATCAATCGATCATCTCAGCGGAACCATATCATGAAAACATAAAATGAGCACTGAGACAGAAATATATAATCATAATGCATATTCTTTAACAAATCAAACTCAATTCAAATCATAACGTAAAACATTAAAACATTTCAAACTTAAAGAAAGAAAACATAAAACGAGGCATCTACTCACAGTGACGAGTTGCGAACATTACTGAGAGGTGGGCATCTGATCAAGCTGTCGATCTACAATGAAAAGAGAATTTATAAGATTCTTGACTAGGTTTCTTTTAGCAAAAGAAGATACAATTCAAATCGAATGTAGATTAAAACATGCTATCTTTTATTTCAATCTTGTTTGTTCCAAATTGAAATCACTTCCCTGACCAATAATTTTTGCACTTTAAGACACTTCCTTCTTACTTACTCGGCCAAATATAATCAAGTTCATAACATGTTAAATCTATCAACTAAATAATTAATTCTCACCCTATATACATTTCACGTGACTCATATTATCCTTAAAATTATCAAAATCAAAGTTCCTTATCATCACTCATTCGGCCATGGCCCTTAATTCACCAAGCTTGAAAATTCCAACTGCTAAATGCCCAAACCTTGTAACAAAACTACTAAATATACAAAGCATTCATTCTCATGTTTATATTATCAAAAGAAACTAATTTCCTCTTCGACCAATAATCTCGGCCACACCCATGCCTAATCTTGAATAAAATTTTCAAATAAATCAAACTTAAACATCATCAAGGCTCAACATAAACATAGTGACATTCCCAATTCAATTTAAATTAAAAGATCTTCCTCTCTCACCATACAATGTTCGGCCATAGCTTACTCTTACCAACTTTAAAGTAAAAGCAACCCAATTCATCACAACACCTCCACTAAGAACCCCTTGGCCGAAATCAAAATTCACCAACACCCATATCACATTATTCTCAAATAATTAAGAAATAACCTAAAACAATTTTAGGGCCATCAACTTCTATTATCCCAAGCAAATCAAGAAAGTAAACAATCCAATTTTTACGCATTAAGAGAATAAAGCTCAGTAACACTCTTAAGTAAATTTCTAAGCTAATTAACCCAATAGGAAAAAGTAATGAGAGATTATTACCTTAAAAATTGTAAGATTCAAGAAAAAACCCCAATTACCCCTCAAGATTCGGCCATGGAGAATGGATTTAGGGATTTATTTTCTTTTATTTTTCTTGCCAAAAAGAAGCTTCACCAAGCTGGGGAAAATAGTTGGAGAATTCGTTAATTACACGATGGAATTTGTGGTGTGATTTATGGGTTACAAAATTCTAGTGGGTTGATAGAGAAAATTCAAAGAAAAATAAAAAGTGGAAATGTCGTGGGTTAGAGAGGAGAGAATGAAAGAATCAAGTGAAAAGAAAATTCTGGAAAATGTCATGAAGGTGGGTCTTATTTTACTGAAGTAATTGGGCCTCACGACCATCTTTATTTTTCACACGGGTATTACACGATCTAGTATAATCCATGGTCGTGGTATACTTCGGAAGCGAGTTCCGAGTGTTATTTAGAGATCGTAAATTAGAAAGTCGACTATATTATACCTTAGGGATTTGATGTTCCTATCTATATCACTGATATAATATGGATAGCCTGTGATGAAGGGATTATATGTATGCAATGACCTCGACTTACATAGTTTAGCGAGATTATATATGGTCGTCATAATTTATGAATAGGTGAATTACAGACACGAAATTTGATTCTATGAAGGATAAACCTAAACTTAGAGAGTCCTATAATATGAAGTGTACTCGTTGAGTACTTGGGCAACGCGTTATGAATGATACAGATTATTCATAATACTTTATCAAATTAAATAAGTTAATTCGAATCGTTAACGGTTAAACGAAAAAAGACATGCATATGTGCATTTCGATTATTTCTTAATTAATATGTATTTATATTTAATACATGATTTCATTAAATACACATTAATTAATAGTCAAATGAGATATTTGACATATATAATAAATATATATATGGATTATTTAAAGTAAATATAATACACACATATATATATATATATTTGTATTTAAGTAATTATTTTAATTATTAAATAATTAAATAATTAAAATATAAATATCTAAGTTTATGATAATGTTTGGAAATGATTAGAGTGTAAATATCTGACTTATTTACATTTAGGAAAAGGTGGACAAATTGAATTTTGCTTATTTAAAGTTAAAAAATGCAAAATTTCTTCTTTTCCCTTTTAGCCCCTCATTTGGCCAAACTATATAAGGGTTTCATTTTTTCATTTGCTTATTAAGTTCAAGCCACCAAAGAACATAAAACAAAGAGAGTTGAGAGAAAAAGAGAATAACTAAGAAGGAAATTGAATAAAACTTGCAAATTAGTAAATAATTTCAAGTTTTCTTTAGAAGGAAAAATATTTCTAATGTTCTTAGCTACAACATATGATGTTTACATATTTTTCTACTCTTTTAGTTTTGTGTTGAGAAGTTTGGAAGCTTGAATGAAGGATACATGCATGTATGATAATTAAAGTAAGCTTGTTAATGGTTAATAAGCACACTTTTGGTCATTTGATGACTTGATTGTCATTCTAGAGTGTTATAACCAATATAATAATTCCTAGAATTATTCTTAAGTTCTTCATTGGTGGTGGTTTTGATTGGTGTAAATATTAATATGATTAATGTTGAGAAAATTAGATTTAAAGCATTAAAAATGATATTTTTTGCACCCAGATCAGATCTGGAAATTCTGGAAAATTTTGAAGAAAATATATTATTTAAATATATTGGATGTGTATTGGGCATTATAATAATTGGCGAAAATTATTTCGGATTGAAAATATACGAAAACAACGTTACCGGGTGAGTTTCAGGCTTATCGGGTGACGGCTGTCCAAACAGTAAATTGGTCACTGTTCGGGCAGCCAATGCTTGATATATGATATTTAATCCAATTTTATTTACACATGCATTTGAAATTAATTTTATTTATTTCGGATTGTTTAAAAATAGGAAAATCGCCGTTAAATAAGGCATTAAAGTGATTAGTATTAGGAATACTTGTTTCTCGATCCGTCTTGTCAATACGGATATAAATAAATTTTTGTGGCTATATCCGAGAACGTGCCAAAGCTGTGAGGATATAGTCGATGGAAATTTATTTGTACCGGATATATATTTGATATTAGACAAAATCAAGTGAAAGTGGATTCTTGAACATGCTAAAGCTGTAAGGACTACATCGGTAGCTTGAGTTTGTCATTTATAAGTAAAGCTTTGACACTCCTCATGTGAACGTGCCAAAGCTGTCACAACGAGAAACGATCAGAACCATAATTAGTAGTCATAGTGAGTGTGATTGACAATGAGTCATCTACCTGTGAATATACATATGCGAGAATATGCCAAAGCTGTGAGTCGAAATATATTCATGGGTCCACTTCCCATTATGGAATTCAATTTAATTATTGAATTCCTATTTTCTGTTGGGGATTATTGTATTACGTAAAGTAGTGGGAGGCACTGCTGGGTTAAAAATCCATAATTAAGGCAGTGTGTAATATTATGAAAATAACAACTTATGTTTTCCTTATTCTATAGTGTTGATAGAATTAAACTTTTAATCCACAGTATACATATTATATATATGTTTTCCGACTTCACTTATAGTTGCAGATTTCTAGAATAGGTTCGAGCTTAGAGTAGGCTTGGATATAATTATATTAGTCTAAACCATCGGGAACTGTTGTTCCAATTTTCTTGGAAAATCAAGATGGTTAGTGACTTACTTACTAAGTCACGATAGGTAATCTAAATAGATATCTGTTTTAGGATATAATTCTCTAGAGAGAATAGTTTCTTGTACAGTAAGAATTGACATGAATTAGTTCATGTTTCCAGATTCTTGACTGGCATTAAGAAAATCGCATTAGGTATTTGTTTATCTGATAATGATGTTTTTTGGCTTTAGTGACCTTTAGAGGTCACGTGTCCGACACAATTTACTGATCAATTATTTATAATTGTTGTGAATAGTTGAAGGTAAATTATAAAGCTAAAAAAAGGAGATGTGTATAGTTGTGTGTAGAAAATATCAATTCTCACAATATGAAAACTATAGGTATTGGATACCAGATCTCCCGTCTAGTTATTTAAAATATTATTTAATGATTATTTTGATATTTGATATCAGAACTTGCGACTATTGGATAGTTACTTGTTCTTAATAAACAATTGTTACATATTTTAATACGACTAGTAGTGTCATTGACCTAGAGATAAACACTAAGAAAAATATTCGGTCAAGTAAATAACTTAGAACAATATTTTATGAGATTTTATCACTTAAGTATTATATACTTATTTTGTATGGTAAAGCATGGTCTGATACGAGATCACACCATAAATCCTTATCCATTTAATGAATATTATATTTGGAAATGTGATTAAATCTCATTTAACCAATGATTGTCATTGGACCATAAGATTTATTAAACTGATACATTAGATGTGTGTAGTTTAATGAATTGTAAATTGCTTAAGGTAGTTTCCTTTACTTCGTAACTTAGTCAATGAGTTGTCATGACTTAGTTACATATTTCTGATGAAACGCGGAAAGAATATTTTGACTGGTCAAAGATATTCGATCTGAAGTTTTGAAAATATATATTTAAAATTCATCGTGAGTATTTGAATTGTTCAAAGATGTTTGGTATGATCAAACATATGAATTTATGGCAATTGGTTCTAAGGCTATTCAATGAATATGATCCTTACTCAATATTTTTCTTCTACGATTCCATCGTGATGGAATTGGTTAGTGGGTGGAATCAAATCTTATAAGATTTGATTCGCTTGATATTGAGTGTTACCGAATTAGTTTCAATGCTCTTGGGGATATGCTCATGTAACACTAATTCATCTTTTTAATTAAGGTTCCATTAGTTTCTACAGTTACATATATGATATGTATAAGTAGAAAATTTGAATCTTGAAAAATTTGAGATTTGAATCTTTCTTTTGTATAATGATTATATAATTGAAACTACTTATGCCTCGGAGGTATAAATAAAAGTTTATCATTTATTCTATTTTAATAGAATATTGTATTTAATTTGATATAATATATTTTCTATGATCCCGAGTAATAAAATTATTTTATTACTTAGTGTGTAACATCAGATGACCATTGTAGAAAAGAATTGACTTATTGAAGTTAAATGTGAGAGTGATAAACTATAAATGGAACTACATAATTAATAAGATAAAAAAAACCCTTTAACATCTTCCATATAAGTCCAATAGGATGCCATAATCATTTGCGAAATATTAGATATTTAATGGTTATGTTGTTTTCTTATCGAAGAAAATTATCCTATAACTTATAGTGGGAGCGATATTTGATATTGATTTCGGAAGTTAACATTAAACCATAGATCTAAGATTGTTCATAGCTTACTACGATCAAGTTTTGAACTTGATTAAGCTTTTTTTATGAATTGTTCATACAATGTGTAAATGGTTTGCGCAGCAAAAGCAAAGTGAGCTTATTAAAGGTTTGACCTTTATAGTATGATAGTGAGAAATGTTATACTCAGCAATCTATTATAGATTCTGAGGAAACTTGTCTCTAGTCGCACTAATTGTATAATTAAAGATCTGTTGGTTAATGTTAATATTAAATTGTGTATTTTAGCTAGGAATGCAAAGTGGTGTTTTTGAATGGTTTATTCGGAAATGAGATCCATTGTGATTTCTTTGTTTGAAGAATTCAGTTATGGAATGGTCCTAGAGTTTGTATTCTGATAAGATCGCGGTTTGGTATACTGGCGTATAGAGCCTATTGTAGACTCAGATGAGCTTTCCGAAAATCCGTGTTCTCTAATTTTGAAATCAGTCAAATTATCTAATTTTATCAAAGCATAACGAATACATATATGATAATAGGGTTAGTGGGAGTGTACCAATTTCTTTCTAGTGTTATACATCCTAACGACATTATCATTATTAATGTAATAATGAGATGTTTATGAGGTAAAAAGTTTACCTAAGTCTTCTTTTCCTTGTGAAAGCCGTGGGAGTAGTCTCTGTTATATTTGATATAAAATTTTATATATGATATAAACTAAGATACTTTTGAGATACTCTCATTAGTTGTGCATTAGATATGATCTAATAAAGGACACAACAAGACTACATGTGTGATAGTTAGTATAACTGTTTGACAGTTAGTGTGTCTCTTATATATAGTATTAATCTTTCGTAAAGGATGATTCCTTAGTCGAAAGAGAAAATGATAAGAATGTCTAATCAATCTTATGCATCATAGGATGAATACTATATTATATACGATTAAATATATTAATTTAATCGTAATTGTTACGAGCTATTTTGATACGTTGTATACCATAGGATGTGTCTTGAAACATGTTCTTTGTTATCTTTGAGATATTAAGAATGAGTTTCTTATTCATGTAGAATATAGTCTGCAGCCATTAGGGTCATATTAGTTTTGAGTCTAATTGTGACGTTAGACAGTCTACGTCTTATAGAGTCAGAAAAGATACAGTGAGAGTGTCACAGATGATTCTACCTTGTTAGTGCAATTAGTTGTAACTTATGAAGTATTGACTTATGAAGTTGCATAGTGACCTTATAGATTAGAAGTTTTGATATTAGTGTTGTGCTTGCGGTTATTTGCATAGTATTTTGGATTTGATCCATAAATACTTGGACAAATCAGTAGCTATAGCATAATATTGATGTCACATCTGAGTCATATTGAAGTATAACTTAGGTTCTACAAAATATGAATGATTCTGGCTAAGGGAAACAAATGTGTTTGTTGGATAAACTCAATATGTTATAGCGAACCTACTTGTTGTTGCCTACCTCTTGAGTGCTAGGTGAGCACTTGAGGGCCATGCGTATGTGATACACATTTAGATGTGTTTATGATACCGTGGATTGGCACTAGAGCAATTGGGAGAATTTATTAGGGTTGGTGCTTAGAGCGTCAATCCAGATCATATTTATGTCTGATTCATGAATATGAATAAATTCATTTTCCATAATATTACATATTAATGGTTGCACCTCTTGTTTTTATATAAGTATTCGATCTAATTGCGATTAGATTGAAAATAAATTTGATTTAGTGATATATATATATATATATATTATATATATATATATATAATATATATATATATATATATTAGACAAAAATCCCAGGATTTATACCGTAGTGCGTAGTTACAATGTAGTTTGTAATTGACATTAGGAAGTGTCATTATAAGTTGTATATTCTCAAATAAAGTTCCTGATCAAGATTTACTGACACGGGTCGGTTAGTAGAATCCGCTGAGACCAGTACATGTCGTATATCGAGACTTGGTCTGATGATTTATCCCAATGAACCATGAGTCTTAGAAGACTCGTATAGACGTGTAGGTGTTTATTTGATGAACACTGAATGACTCACTGAAATTTCTTAATAAATTGGTACACTAACGTCAATCAGAATCTTCTCGAGTCGAGTAGCATAATGGTTTTTCGACTTGAGATAGCATTATGGATATATGAGACATCCTCCACACTTTGATGGCAGTCACGTCACCGATCTATTTAGATTAGACTTCAGCCTGCTCATTGGGTGTGGACTCATGCTCATGATATCTTGTGAGTATCAGATAGAATATGTCAGTCCTGTGTACAGGGAATAGGTATCATGTACGTGTTTGCGATCTAGTAGATCCATGACCGTGGTATACTTCAGAAGCGAGTTTCGAGTGTTATTTAAAGATCGTAAATTTGAAAGTCGACTATATTATACCTTAGGGATTTGACGTTCCTATCTATATTACCGGTATAATATTGATAGTCTGTGATGGAGGGATTATATGTATGTAATGACCCGGACTTGCATAGTTTAGCGAGATTATCTGTGGTCGTCATAATTTATGAATAGGTGAATTACTGACACGAAATTTGATTCTGTGATGGATAAACCTAAACTTAGAGAGTCTTATAATATGAAGTGTACTCATTGAGCACTTGGGCAACGCGTTATGAATGATACAGATTATTCATAATACTTTATCAAATTAAATAAGTTAATTCGAATCGTTTAACGGTTAAACGAAAAAAGACATACATATGAGCATTTCGATTATTTCTTAATTAATATGTATTTATATTTAATACATGATTTCATTAAATACACATTAATTAATAGTCAAATGAGATATTTGACATATATCATAAATATATACATTTGGATTATTTAAAGTAAATATAATACATATATTTAGAAATTTGTATTTAAGTAATTATTTTAATTATTTTAATTATTAAATAATTAAAATAATTAAAATATAAATATCTAACTTTATGATAATGTTAGGAAATGATTAGAGTGTAAATATTTGACTTATTTACATTTAGGAAAAGGTGGACAAATTGAGTTTTGCTTCTTTAAAATTAAAAAAATGCAAAATTTCTTCTTTTCCCTTTTAGCCCCTCATTCGGCCAAACTATATAAGGGTTTCATTTTTTCATTTGCTTATTAAGTTCAAGCCACCAAAGAACATACAACAAAGAGAGTTGAGAGAAAAAAGATGAGTTAAGAAGGAAATTGAAGAAAACTTGTAAATTAGTAAGTAATTTCAACTTTTCTTTAGAAGGAAAAATATTTCTAATGTTCTTAGCTACAACATATGATTTACATATTTTTCTACTCTTTTAGTTTTGTGTTGAGAAATGGAAGCTTGAATGAATGATACATGCATGTATGATAATTAAAGAAAGCTTGTTAATGGTTAATAAACACACTTTTGGTCATTTGATGACTTGGGGGCCATTTTAAAGTTTTATGACCACTCTAATAATACCTATAATTGTTCTTGAGTTCTTCATTGGTGGTGGCTTTGATTGGTGTAAATATTAATATGATTAAAGTTGAGAAAATTGGATTTAAAGCATGAAAAATGATATTTTTTGCATACAGATCAGATCTGGAAATTCTGGAAAATATTTGCTGAAAAATATATTTTTTAATATATAGGATGTGTATTGAGTATTAGAATATTTGGCGGAAAATATTTCGGAGTGAAAATATGTGAAAACGGCGAAAAACAACATTACTGTGTGTTCGGGCTTACCGGATGACGGTTGTCCAAACTTTAAACTGGTCACTGTTCGGACAGCCCATGAACTGTCCAAGTACTATTGGGGATGATCTGGGCAGCCCCCATGTGTATTGGTTGGTCGGTTCGGTCAAAAACGTGTTTTATGCTATTTTGCAGAAAAACGTTTTCATAAAAGTTTCGTGATGTTTTCTAAATTAATTATTTTTTATTTGATATCGGACATAATATGTTTAGGTGAAATATGAATGAATTATTCAAATGATATAATGAATAACTTATTCAATAAGTTTAAAAGTTTTAAAGTTGTGATTTCGCCCGAACCGCGCTCTTCTACTGCGTCTGACCCTAACATTAAGTTCGACTTTTCTACTTGACCATCGGAAGAAGATTGTAAATAATTTAGCGTTTGACGTTAATAATTCATCACAATTACTTAATTGATTGAAAAGTGCATAAATATTATTTGCATGTTTATATGAACTTACAACCATATGTTTTCACTTGCATAAGGTTTCCCGAAAGTCTATTTACTGTTTTCTTTAAATTTTAGTTAGTTACTCTCAATGAACCTAAATCATTAAATTAACTATTTAGTTTTAGTTAAGTAGGTATAATTCTAAGTATTAATAGGTTAATAATTAGTCTATATGAGTTCGACATCTGACTCTTCACTATACTATTTGAGCGATATGTGTGTTTGCATAAAGTTAAAAATTGCGATCAAGTTTTTGGCGCCGTTTCCGGGGACTTATTTTATTTTTTAGTATTAATATTATAACAAGTACTTGTTGGGGTGGATGTGGGAACCCTATGATCAGATCGGTGTCCCGCACATTTAAACCCATAGATATCAAGTATGGGTGTAATTTTAAATAATTTAATGAAATACTATATTTCATTAAGAGTGTATAGGAAAACAAAGTGGGTCGAATCGAAGTCTAAAAGCTCAGGAACGGCGAAAAACAAATTTGGTATGCGTAGAGCGTGAGGTGCGCGCTACAGTGCCCGCACTGCGTAGACAAGAAGCAATTTTTTTATTTGTTTTCTACGTAACTTCCTTCAGCTCTCTGGAAACAGAGAGCTAGAGGAATTAGGCTTTTTAACCCTAATTGCTTATAACCTTCCCTAAACACTTTCAAAACACCCAAAATTAAATTTAACATCAAAACCAACATCAATACATGTTATAGAACAAAAACCAAGTTTGTCAAAATATCAAATTTTTTACAAAAATATAAATTTATTCTAAATACACACTTACGTAAATTTTGAATCCAAAAAGCAAATAAAATTAGAATCCCACAATGAAATGACTCATGAACAATTCTAGGTCACTCAAAGGTGGTCGAGTGATTCTAGAATGGTAGTCTTAGCACTAAGCTATTATCTAGAGTTCCAAACTCTAATTTTATGTCTATGTCTAACATAAATATTTTGACTCAATTACAAGCATATTGTGTTTATACTTCCAAAGAATCCTAATACAATTAATTAGCCCAATTTCAACATTATGTATCTAATACATAATTCATCACTATATATCTCACTAACGAAAAACTCACTAATGAAAAACATAGCTTTTGGAGAAGATCAAACTTACATAGCAATGTTGATTCAAAGATCCAATCTATTTCTCCTTGTAAAAATATTGTGGAGCAAATCCAAAATAAGCAATATTGACTCCAAGATCCAATATTGATTCCAATGCTAGCAAACTTCACTCCAAGATCCAATCTTGATTTCTCCTAATTGAAATGTTGTAGAGATCTCACAAAGCTTCTCTAAACATTTCTATAACTTAGGCTAATTTCTCTAATTCTTGCTTGTATTTAACTTTCTAAAGCTTTATTAAAAATTTTGCTCAGGCTTGCTAGTTATAGCAAAACTTAGGTAATTTTTAATTAATAAAAGTTATATTCAACTTTTATGTGGGATTATTTAATTTTTCTAAATATGTATAATTATGTGTGACTAATCATATTTGTCTATCACTTTAATTTACAAGACAAAGCTTAATTAATGGATTAGTTACATGTTTGCGACTTTGATTTAATCCAATTAAATCAAGCCAAAAACACCTATAACTACATATTTGTATTTACCATAATATCCTCAATTGGTAGAGATAATTATGAAATTACGACAAAGCCCTTGTGCAAATATTGAATTAATCCAATTAGTTCAAAGTAAATAATCAATGTTATCCAATAACACTTGATTATCTAAGTTGATAATTATAATATCGAATATTATCTTTTATCAAAATTAATCGTCTACCCAAGTGTGAGCACACTTCATATTGTGGGACTCTCTAAGCCCGGACACGTTCGTCATATAAGCCTAGTTAATATGTACGTAATTCGGCCACCTTCGAATTTGCGAAGAACAAAAACGACCTTTCTGAACTATACAAGTCGAGGTCATCACATATGTTTATCAATCCCTCTGTCGTAGGCTATCCGAGTTATGCTTAGGAAATATAGAATACACTGTCAAGTTTCCGAGGCGCATATCTTATGTCAACATGACTGCGATTCTTTACAACTGATGAGGTCCACCCTAGGTGATTGGCTTTGGATAATTTTTTTAAGAATCTTGACTTACTCACATGGATACCTAAACCTCTTATGGTACACATACGGGCCGACGGATCCTATCTTGATACGCACTTGATTAACGAGTGCATCGTTCCACACCCAACGAACATCTAAATGCCAGACCATGAAAGGTTTCTGACATACATGACATCAAAGTGTGGAGGATCTCACACAGAATCATTGATATCCTATAGTCAAAAGATTACATATGCTACTCGACTCGAGGAGATTCCTATTGACTGTGGTGTGTACTTCCAACTATTAGGAATCATATGTGAGTCATTTAATATTCGCTTCAATGAATACCCCACATGTCTATACGAACTTCCAAAGCTCATGGTATAACGGGTTAAACCATTGGAACTCCAATTCCAATATACGACGTGTGCTAGTCTTCTAGGTTATAGGAATTCGACCGTATTCCAAAATCAATGACTATGAATATTTACTTTAAGAATAGTTTATAATAATAATATTATCCCAATGTCTGACCACCTAGTGTCAAGTATTACTATATGACTATTCTAAGGTCGATGTCATTCTTAACATATTTATACATCTATCTAATATGCATAATGGCATTACCATTAATAAGGTTTGAAATAAAAATATAGTTATTTTATTATTAAATAATAAAATATACAATACATTATTCGGATTGGTGCTCTAAGCACTAACTCTATCAAACTCCCACTTGCTTAGAGCCAATCTAGATTGTACCGCAGTCACATCTCCTCAACATGTTTATCGAATAACTTAGGAGGTAAAGCCTTTATAAGCGTGTCTGATATGTTGTCTAGTCATTGAACTTTCAAGACCACTATGTCTTTACGTTCAATTATCTCTCTAATCACGTGATATTTCCTTTCCACGTGCTTAGACTTGGAATGTGCCCTCGGCTCCTTAGCCTGCACAATGGCTCCACTATTAACACAATATAATGGGATCGAATCCACAATACTAGACACAACGCCAAGTTCTGTGATAAAATTTCTAATCCAAACAGCTTCTTTAGCAACTTCTGAAATCGCTATAAATTTCACCTCAGTATTGGAATCAGCTGTTGAGCCTTGCTTTGAACATCGCTATCTAACCGTACCACCATTAAGGGTAAATATTTATTCCGATGTAGACTTTCTATCATCTGGATCTCCCTGAAAGTCGGAGTCTATACAACCCTTAACTTGTAGCTCATCTTCTTCATATATCAGAAACTTATCCCTAGTACCCTTAAGATATTTCAGGATATGTTTCACAGCTATCCAATGATCATTACCCGGATCAAATTGATAACGGCTAGTCACACTGACGTCAAAACTTATGTCAGGTCTCGTACATAGCATAACATATATAATACTTCAAATACAAAAAGCGTATGGCAAGCTAGACATCATAACTCTTTCTTCATCAGTCTGAGGTGCCATTTTCTTCAAAAGATGTATGATGTATCGGAAAGGTACATTTGATGCCTTACAGTTGGTAAAACCGTACATTTCTAACATATTATCTATGTACGTCGATTGCGACAACCCTATAAGCTTCCTAACTCTATCCCGCTAGAGTCTTATACTTAGTTTATAGAAAGCTTCACTCATGTCTTTCATGGAGAAGTTCTTACAAATGTAGGCTTTCACACTTTGCATCAATCTTATATCATTTCCTATAATAAGGATGTCATCTACATATAAAACTAGGAAAAATATCATGCTCTCACTCACTTTCTTATAAACACATGGTTCTTCCTCATTCTTGATGAATCCAGATAATCTAATTATCTTATCAAAATGATTATTCTAGCTTCGGGATGTCTGTTTAAGTCCATAAATAAACTTTCAGAGCTTACAAACCAAGTTTGAAGTCTCACTGGATACAAAGCCCTCTGGTTGTTCTATATAAATATCTTCCTCGATGAATCCATTTAGGAAAGTGATTTTCACATCCACCTGCCATATTTCATAATCGTGATATGCAGCAATAGCTAAAAGAATCCCGATGGATTTTAACATGGCTATTGGTGAAAAAATTTCCTCATAGTCAATCCCAGGACATTGAGTGTAACCTTTCACTACCAGTCGGGCCTTAAAGGTTTCCACATTTCCATCGGGCCCTCGCTTCATTTTATAAACCCATTTACAACCAATAAGTTTAACTCCTTCAGGAAATTCAACTAAGTCCCAGACTTGATTGTCATGCATAGAATCCATTTCAGATTTCATGGTTTCCTGCCATTTTCTCGAATCAATATCCAATATCACTTCTTTATATGTAGTCGGATCTGTTTCCTTCAAGAGGAGAACATCAAGGCTCACATCAGATGTTAAAATTAATCTCTCATGAGGTTTTGATATTCTATTCGACTGACGTAAAATATGTGTTGTAGATCCCTCATCTAGTTAGATCTCTGGTTCCGTATCAAGTTCCTTACTGTTGGGATTAAACTCATCAAGTTCAATCTTTCTACAATTCTCACTTTCTCTCAAAAATTCATTTTCACGAAAAATGTCAAAGCAAACAACAAATACATTTCATTGCTCAGAATCATAGAATTGATATCCCAAAGAATTTTTAGGATATCCAATGAACCTATATTTATACCCCATGGGTGCTAGTTTATCCCGTTGCGCAACTCTAACGTATGCAAGGCAACCCAAAATCTTTAAGTATCTTAGACTTGGATTTCTACCGAACCATATCTGATAGGGGGTCGTAGAAAAAACTTTCGATGGAACCATATTAAGTATGTGGGCGGTAGTAAGTAAAGCATAACCCCAAAGGTAATAAGGAAGATCTGTATAGCTCATTCATAGTTCGTACCATATCCAATAAAGTATGATTTCTACGCTCAGACACACCATTGTGTTGAGGTGTTTCTGGTGGGCTATATTAGGTAAGAATTCTATTATCCTTTAAATAATTTCTGAATTCTTCACTCATGTATTCACCGCCTCGATCTGATCAAGGAATTTGATGAATTTACTTGTTTATTTTTATACTTCATTTCGGAATATTTTGAACTTGTCAAATATTTTTTATTTATGTCTCATCAAATAGACATAACCATATCTAGACTTATCATCCGTGAAAGTCACGAAGTATGTTGAACCATCATGAGCGGCATGATTTAATGGACCACACACATCACTGTGCATAGCTCCAATAAATTGTTGGATAATTATGACCCATAGCGTCACTATTTGTACAGATCATGGTGTTGTTGTACAAATTAACTATGTGACAAAGGAGATTGCACTCTTATCATTTGTGATTAGATCACCTTAGATGTATAAATGATGAGAGGTCCCTATGATTTGTTCCTGGACGGAGAATGATATGAGACAGTATCAGTCCACGTAGGATAAATCATTAAATATCCCTAGTCAGAGTATTATCGAGATTGGACATCGATAAATACGTAAAAGACTAGTATTGCACTTGTGCGCGTTGTGAGGGCACAACAGCATAGTTCTCATATATTTGGGTATTGGATACTCATGCAAGTGTAATAGGAGGTTGTGTTTCACCGATGGTACGGGAAACAGCTTCGCTCTGGATAGACCCCATCGGAATCCCATTGGTAGTATGACTATGTATCTATGGGAGTCCGACATCAGGGTAGATGTATTTGGTCTTAACCTGAGACTTGCACCGCTAATGCTTACGACAATCAATATACTTTAGTTGAGGTCGTCCAGGGCTGTAACAGGTTCTGTGTACGCCAATGTTGGGTATATTGAGAATCGTAGAGTATTGGGTGTGATGTCAAGACGGAAGTATCACTCCAGTCATAGTGGAGATGATGTCACGCAGGATACGGTATTAGTGCTCTTAAGTGCTGCGCGGCCAATCGCGATATTATGATTAGGTCATGTATATCCGATTATAGAGACTAGTTACCAGACATCCGACAAGTGCTTCGTACGGGGCAGACACAACTCCAGCCCCAGGCCTAGCACGTGATAGTCCGATACTGGATCGACATGCACTATATGATGTATACTACGCCTGATATAGATCCTTTATTCCTGTAAGGATATTTCCAGAGAATTGGGTAGGCATGACACTTTGCTAGAAGCCAACCTTGTCTTGTAAATCGGTAAAACGTAGTACTTGGTACTTACGTATTCGGATAGTCCGACGACCCGATTTACTGCCAACATATCTGGGGATCTCATGGGTCGCTTCCCAAAGATTCACCGATGACGTATAACTCGCACTCTAAATTAATCTGGGATTAATTCGATGAGAGGGAAAATTAATCTGGGATTAATTACGGAGATATTTTATCTGGGATAAAATATCGTCTATAGAGAGAAAACGATTAGTTTGGAATTAATCGGTAAAGTTAATATATTCGATATATTAAACGAAATTGGATTTCGACGCGGAATTAAAATTAGATTTTAATTCGGGCGAACGAATTAATTTAGAATTAATTCGTTAGCGACGTGAATAGTGAAATCGCTAGGCGTAATCATTTAATTACGATGCAACGGAAAATTCGCTAATTAGAATTAGCGAACCCGAGCCTGAGAGTGATTGCGAGCGCATTCGCATTTTGAATTCGAGTGCGGCACGCAAGTCACATCAAGCGTCAAATCATTAGTCGCATCAAGCGTCAAATCGCTAGTCGTTTCAAGCGTCAAATCACTTGTCACTTTGAGTGATGTGACTTGACAACTTGATTGATTGATTGAGTGACTTGACCACTTGATGGATGTTGATGTTAGAGTGTGGAACACTCAAGGTTGTTGGATTCAATTTATTTGACTTTTTGAAAGCCAAATATTTGGTAAATCATTTGTTTTATTTTTGGAAAATATATAAGAAAATGAATTACACTTTTTCAACAACTAATACACAATTTCTCTCTTCCTCTCATCTCTCTCAATGTCACGCCCAAGGGGCAAAACAGCTCACTGTTTTCTGTCAAGAAAACCGAGCAAAGGGAAGCATAGAGTTGGGTTTTTTGTGGCAAAAACCGCAAGTGCTAGCACACTACGAGATATGCGAAGGTGATAGGGAAGTTTACCTATGAGCCGGGAATCGTTTGACGAAGATTCGAAGCTCAAATGATGAAGCAAAATCTGAAAACTTGAACCAGTGGACTGCTCACTGCCAAGGACGAATTCCAATGGGAAAATGATTTTGTTCGTCGTTTCGTCGCACAACCGATCGATGTGAGTATTACGCAACTCCTTTGATATGTATTTCACACTTTTTCATGCTTGTTTGATGATCTTGGGACCTAGAATAAAACCAACATAAATCTCCAACACGGTGTCCAACACCAAGAAATTGGGCCTTTGTCATTTTTCCTTGGATACGTGACTCACAAATCGGATAGAGATCTAATATAAGATTTTTAATCAAATCATATTTTACCAATTTGGATAGACTTCTAACACATATGTGGCCCAATCTCATATGCCATAATTCAGTATTATTTAATTCAGATTTCCTACTTGTATTTTCATCTACATTAAAGACATCTCTATATGTTTCCAAAATATAATGACCGTTAGATAAAGAACATTCACATTTCAATAAATTTTCTTTATAATATAAACATAAAGTTTCATCTTTAATGTTTATTTTATATCTTTCTTTATCTAATATTGACAGTGATATTATTTGTCTGATAATTGAGGGTACATAACAACAGTCATGTAAATCTAATTTACATCTATTGGGGAGTTCTAGAACAACCGTTCCTATGGCCTTGACATCCAATATCTCGCCATTGCCAAATCTAAGTTGGATATCCCTTTTGTTCAACCTTCTTTTAACCCTCATGACTTGCATGGAGTTGTAAATATAAGTAGGACTGCTATTGTCTAACACCCATCCACTATTTACATCTAAGGCTAATGAGATATCAATAATAAGAAAAATACAAAGCGTACCTGAGGGTCCTACTTTTCCTTTTAGCTCTGGACTGTCCTTCTTCCTGTTTCCAGACTTCTTATATTGTAGATATTGATCATGAGCTACTTGCGGTTTTGCACCTTTACGATTCTTGGAGTTCTTCTTTGATATTTTCTTCTTCCCCATTTTGATTTTCTTTGACTTCCCAGAAGTCTTTGAAGATCTAGATCCACCATGGAGGTATAAAATGGGGTTTCCTTTCCTTAAATCATGTTCTGCCACGCGTAACATGTTATGAAGTTCTCCATAGCTAGCTTGCATCAAATGTATATGGAAGTTTAATACAAAGCCAACATAAGTTCCAGGCGAAGAAGACATAATCAAATTACGGCCTAGCCGTTCATCAATCACAATGTAGCTCTTCTATCCTTGAGTTCAGGACAGAATAATTTCTTAGACCTCTAATATATTTCGATTTCTTGATTTGCCTCGAACAACTCCTTGAGTGTTCGCATAATGTTCCAAGCATCCGGTACTTCTATATAATGTCTGAGAAAATCTGAAACTATCGATCCTAAAATATAGGATTTCACCTTCAGGTTATCATCCTTCCAATTTGTAAAAGTTTCTCGCTCTTCAGGAGTGAAGTCAGATCGATTTCAATAGGCAGTAGATTGATAGTTACATAGGTTAACTTTTCAAACTCCAATACAAGGAGGATGTTCATTTCCCATTTGAAATAGTTTTCGGCTCCTTTCAGTTTATTGGAATCCAAGAGTCGCATCAATGGATTTACGGCAGCCATCTACATGTTAACAATTAAACATTAGCATAACATTTTTCATTTCAAAATAAAAACACTAATTGATTATGGAATTTTAAATCTATTAGTGTCCTTCCACTATTTTACGTAATTATGTAATCTCTCTTAACGGAAAAATAAAAATTTGACTATCAAAGTTTCATAACGGGGAGTGGATCCCATGATATTTACTTCATCCTCATAATAATGACAATCTTGGCCTTTATAAATTTATTAAGTAGATCACCAAGGTCAATCACATTCATGTGACTCCTAGTTTGATCTTGAATTGTTTCTTATCCTCACAATAATGACAATATTGGATTAAGACGTATTCCATGTGTACAATTGTCAATGTGCACTAATGAGCTTCGTATGTACACCCTCACAATAATGACGGTATTGGGTAACTGCAATAACTCATCACGCTACATCTAATATTTTATCAGGGCAACCTAAGTTCCGAGCATTTATACCCTCACAATAAATTTCGATCTTCGGCATAAGTAGTAAGAACTCATTCATCTCCGTATTGACAAAACGGACCTTCCAATAATACTCTATTATTATTATTAATACTTATTACTTAAAAGTAATAACCTAATCATGAGAGAATTATCTAAAGTTCCAAAATCTAATTTTATGTCTATGTCTAACATAAATATTTTGACCCAATTACAAGCATATTGTATTTATACTTTCAAAACATCCTAACACAATTAATTAGCCTAATTTCAACATTATGTATCTAATACATAATTCATCACTATATGTCTCACTAATGAAAAACTCACTAATGAAAAATATATCTTTAGGAGAAGACCAAACTTACCTAGCAATGTTGATTCAAAGATCCAATCTATTTCTCCTTATTGAAATGTTGTGGAGAAAATCCAAAATTAGCAAGCCTGACTCCAAGATCCAATCTTGGAGTCAATGAAAATATGTTTGTCATTTTGATTTAGGCTTTCTAATTAATCCAATTAAATCAAGCCAGAACACCTATAATTACATATTTTCATTTACCGTAATATCCTCAAATGGTAGAGATAATTATGAAATTACGACAAAGCTCTTGTGTAAATATTGAATTAATCCAATTAATCAAATTAGGTCAAAGTAAATAATCAATGTTATCCAATAACATTTGATTATCTTAGTTGATAATTATAATATCGAATATTCTCTTTTATCAAAATTGATCGGCTACCCAAGTGTTCAACGAGTACACTTCATATTGTGCGACTCTCTAAGTCCGGACACATTCTTTATATAAGCCTAGCTAATATGTACATAATTCGGGCACCTTCGAATTCGTGAAGAGCACGAATGACCTTTCTGAACTATACAAGTCGAGTTCATCACATATGTTTATCAATCCCTCTGTCGTAAGCTATCCGAGTTGTGCTTAGTTTCCGAGGCGCACATCTCATGTCAACATGTCCATGATTTTTTACAACTGATGTGATCCACCCTAGGTGATTGACTTTGGCCAAAGTCTTTAAGAATCGTGACTTACTCACATGGATACCTAAACCCCTTATAGTACACATATGGGCCGACGGATCCTATCTTGATATGCACTTTATTAACGAGTGCATCGGTCCACACCCAACGAACATCTAGAGTCCAGACCATGAAAGGTTTCTGACATACATTGCATCAATATGTGGAGGATCTCACACAAAATCAATGTTATCCTATAGTCAAAGGATTAAATATGCTACTCGATTCGAGGAGATTCCTATTGATTGTGGTGTATACTTCCAACTATTTGGAATCACCTGTGAGTCATTTAATATTCACTTCAACGAATACCCACATATCTATACGAGATTCCAAATCTCATGGTACATCGGGTTGAACTATTGGAACTCCAATTCCAATATATGACATGTGCTAGTCTTCTAGGTTATATGAAGTCGACCGTATTCCAAAACCAATGATTAGGAATATTAACTTTAAGAATATATTATAATAGTAATACTATCCCAATATGGACCACCTAGTGTCCAGTATTACTACATGATTATTCTAAGGTCGATGTCATTCTTAGCATATTTATACATCTATCTAACATGTATAATGATATCACCATTAATAGGGTTTGAAATAAAAATGTAATTACTTTATTAATAAATAATAAAATGTACAATATATTATTCGGATTGGTGCTCCAAGCACCAACTCCATCATTACTCTACTGGTTTAACTAAGTGCCACCTTTTTCTTTTTTATCCATCTTTTTGTCTTTATTTTATTTTAGGTAGTTAAAAGGGTAACCACAACGCATCATGGACAACCAACAACATGGACCACTTGATGTGGCACACCTAATTCCCATTCGGGACAGGACGATTCTAATAATAGATGGAATCATATCATGTATTGTCCATGTAGGAGCGAAGCGAGGTTTACCGCTATGCCTATGTGCTCGGCGACCACGACACTGTTGGCCCGTAGAGAGTATGGAGTAACCCGCAAAGGACTAAATCGGAGAATAAAGGAGTCGCCACCCAGTGTGAACTAGAAAAAGTTTAAGGCCGCACCCACCCCTCGCAAGAGAAGACCTCAAACCGTTGGGTTCAGAATGGTCCATTACTTATGCCAGTATAATGGACGGGTTCACACAATGGTATACCCAAGTCTTATGCAGTTCATGCAAGATAATTCAAATAAACACAGATTTGCACACCCATAAACATTAATGGAAATAATAAAAACATATTAGATAAAGAAATACGAGATGCGATAACGAAAATTATTATAAACAATCAAAAGCGGGAAAAGCGTCAATAAGTAAATAGCGAACAAATGGAGGGGTTAGTCACGCATATATGGGTATTTCTGAAGTGGCACGTGGAGTTGTATCCCAAGTACAGACCGCACTGCTGTCCATTCGGATTCGGCTACAGAATTTATGTCTGGGTTTCCATCCGATATACCACAAGGGATAATACCATATGAAATCATTAATGCAATGTAAATAAAAAATAGGCATGAAATAATATAATAATACATATGCGGATAATCACCAACATGAACAAATAAAATAAAGGCGAAATAAAAAAAAAGATAAATAACAAACTAAATGCGAAATAATAAAATAAAGATGAATAAATAAATAAAGATAAATAATAGAATGCCAAAGAAAGAAAAATAATGTAACCAGAAATTTGGTCGTCTTTAACGTAGGACTTCGCTTACCCGGCTGGACATATTTCACGTCCAGCCAGGCATGCAGCATCCGGAACTATAAAATAAATATGGTAAAGGGTGCCCTCAGGTCTTACCAAGGCGATAAGAGCCTAAGAAGGTAGGGACTTAAGTGGTCACGCCGGACCCACCTCATTTTCAAGGAGTTTTTCTCTAGTTATCGAATTGTGAAGGATTGTCTTAAACTAAAAGGAACAGTCTTATTAATGTGTTAATAAAAGATTAGGATATCCCTTGTCTAGAGCCAAACATAAAAGTTATGTGCTTAATGTTCTTGTGCACGATGAAATTATAAGATACAAAGACATCAAGACGCACTAAAAGAAAAGACCTAATTCATATAAGATATGAATAATTATATCATCCCCAAGAATGAATATTAAACATTAACCTTCCAACACAATCAAATAGTCCACTAAATATATTTTGGTATTCCCAAAACCCATTAGGTGAGGGACCCTTATATGTTTAAGTACTATTTTACATGTTCGTATATGTAGCTTAATGATTTCAAACCCAAAACCCATTAGGTGAGGGCCAATCACATGTGTTACGTGATGAAAGGTGTTGGGCCTAGATTAACTAGCGAAGAATGTAGGGGAGCGTGGAATTTGAGTAAAATTAGTGGGAGCAACATTATTTAAAAGACCTTAAATTTTGTTTAATTACTTATTACAAATATTAACAAACTTGTATTTACAACAGAGTACGTGATACAAAATGAATCCACTAACATCAATATTTGACAAAGATAAACTCACTGGCCCCAATTTCCTGGATTGGCGCCGTAAGCTCAAGATCGTCTTGGATTACGAACGTCTCTATTATGTTCTCGATATGAAAGATCATAATCATATTAATGATGATACCCATGATGAAGAGGTCGCTGCTTTCTATAACTGGAAAGACGATGAGATTAAGGTAAAAAGCTACATCAAAGCCTCTATGAGCCCAACTCTACAAGAGCAATATGAGAGGGTGAACTCTTTGGTGGAAATCATGGAACACCTACAAGAGTTGTATGGTGAAAGTAGTGAAACTGCTAGATACGATGTAACAAACAAGTTATTCAGGATAAAGATGAAGGATGTGACTCCAGTCTCTGATCATGTGCTCAAATGATCAATTTGATTGATCAAACAGATACATTTGATCTAGGACTAACGTTCAAGGTTAAGGTGGATTTGATCCTACAGTCTTTGACTCACGCCTTCAAGGGCTTCATTTCCAACTTCAATATGAATAAGTTGATTAGATCAACTAAGTCACTTAGTGAGCTTCATGTCTCATTAAATACCTGTGAAAAGGTTGAAAACATCTTGAAGGTTGAGGGAAATGATAAATGGGTTGTTCTTTCTATCTTTGGTCCTCACAAGGGCAAGAAAAAGGGAAAGGGCAAGAAACAAGACTCTAAGAAATCTAAGCCCACTGGAGGCATATCGAAGAAAGAGAAGGAAAAGAAGGCCCAAGATCAGTGCTTCTATTGCAAGAAGAAATGACATTGGAAGAGGAATTGTCCTCAGTACCTTGCGAGCTTGAAAAAGTAAAAAGAATGTACGTCTTCGTTCTTTGTTATTGAAATGGATCTTGGAATAAGTTCCATATCTCATTCATGGATTTTAGATTTTGCTGCGACCTCACATATTTGTATGTCTCCGCAGATTCTAAAGAGTAAAATGTTACTTAAGGAAGGAGAATTGGTCCTAAAAGTTGGGAATGGAGAACTTGTCTCTACAACCAGCGTAGGGCCATGTCAACTTCATATGCCATCAAGACATTTAATTTTATTAGATAAAGTTTTACATTTTCCTAGTGCAATAAGGAACAATATTTCTATTCCAGTATTGACAAAATGTAATTATGAATTTCATTATATCAATGAGAAATGCAATATTTATTATCTGAATAAATTTATTGGTGTTGCACTAAAAGAAAATTGATTGTATGTCTTGCAAATGAATGAGAACCATAACAAAGAATTAAATACAATAACAACAAAAAGACCAAGAGATAATCCTAATTCAAGATTCCTTTGGCACTTAAGATTAGGTCATATTGGAGAGAAAAAAATTTCACAATTGGAGAAGGAAGACTTACTTCCTTCATTAGGTTTAGAACCTTATCCAACTTGTGAATCATGTCTCAAAGGAAAAATGATCAAATCACTTTTTTTTAGGACAAAACGAAAGAGCCAAAGAAACCTTGGAACTCATACATACTGATGTATGCGGCCCACTTAGTATAGTGGCCAAAGGTGGTTTTCAATACTTCGTTACTTTCACTGACGATTGTTCAAGATTTGGGTATTTATACCTAATGAAACATAAGTCATAAACTTTTGAAAAGTTCAAAGAGTAAACGAATGAAGTAGAAAACAAATTGGGAAAAAGTATTAAAAATCTACGATCTGATCGTGGATGAGAATACTTAAGTACCGAGTTTCAAGATTATCTCAAGGAACATGGAATAGTGTCACAGGTAACACATTCTTACACACCTCAGCATAACGGTGTCTCTGAAAGGAGAAATCATACCGTATTGGATATGGTACGTTCCATGATGAGTTTTGTTGATATACCGACGTCCTTTTGGGGATATGCTCTCTAAACAACCTTGCATGTTCTAAATAGTGTTCCAACCAAATCCGCTCCCAAAACCCCATATGAGATCTAGTATGGGAAACACCCTAATTTAGGATATTTGAAGATTTGGGGTAGTCAAGCTTATGTAAGGAAAGTCTTTACAGAAAAGCTAGACTCGAGATCTGAAAAAGCTCAATTCATATGATATCCCAAAGATTCGATGGGATATTACTTCTACATTCCCTCTGATCACAAGATAGTGGTTAGTAGGAATGCTACCTTCCTTGAGGACCGTTTGGTTAAAGAGGGAAGTACAGGGAAAGAAGTGGACCTAGATGAGGAAGTCTCTCAAAAAGAGAATTCTGGAAAACGAATTGACTCAACTCAGAAGGAACCAAAACAAGTAGAGTAAGAAGCACCTCAAGAAACACAACCACTTCGTAGATCAATTAGGGAATCTCACATGCCATTGAGATATACCCTAATCAATCAACAAGATTTTGAATCTTTTATGATTGGTGAAGCGGTTCATGTTGATGACCCAAGAAACTATGAAGAAGCAATGTCAGACATTGACTCTTCTAGATGGCTTGAAGCTATGAATTCTGAAATGGAATCCATGTATTCCAATCAAGTATGGACACTTGTTGATCCTCTTGAAGGAATTGGTCATATTGGGTGTAAATGGGTCTTCAAGAGAAAGATTGGAAATGATGGGAAAATAGAGACTTATAAAGCTAGACTAGTGGCAAAATGATATACTCAGAAACAATGAGTTGATTATGAGGAGACCTTCTCGCCAGTAGCTATGCTAAAATCCATTAGAATTATCTTAGCTATAGCAGCTTACTTTGACTATGAGATGTAAAAACAACTTTTCTAAATGGATTTCTTGAGAAAGAAATTTATATGAAAGAACCAGAAGGTTTTACATCTAAATATGATAGTCATAAAGTATGAAAGTTGCAAAGATCTATATATGGTCTAAAGCAAACATCTAGGAGTTGGAATCTACGATTTGATGATGCGATCAAAACGTTTGCTTTCATCAAAAATGTGGATGAGCCTTGTGTTTACAAAAAGGCCAGTGGGAGCGTCATAACGTTCTTAATATTATATGTGTTGGGATTATGTCCTAGAGCTTCATGTATTGTAAACGGAATTGATTTTTGAAATAATAATAAATGCATTATTCATTTTATCAAAGTTGTTTGATTTATATCGCATATTGTCTAATTGTCTTGTTTACCTTGATTACTCTGTACCTTTAGACTTAGTGTATGTTTGATGCACAAGAGGATTTAAGTCTAAAGTTAGTAATCTAAATAGTCCATAAAGAGCGAACAAGGAGGGTACTTTGTTTGTGGTTTATCTATAGTTGCGGTCTATTCTATACTTGTATGACAATCTTGATCCGGGATCGTTCATGTAATGACATGGGAATGGAGGCACCTTGTATGATAAGATCATATAGGACTGGACTCAGATAAATACAAATTTCTTTTAATATCCGTTAACCGAAGAAATTCATTTTATCTAATAGATGGTCATATATGGATTCGATCTTAATCCTGAGTGTACTACGAACTCATGCATGACAGGTTATGTCATTTGATTTACTATGGTGAGGTTGGTGTTGCATTCTCAGCCAATAACTACTTATTTTGGGGATATGATTTGGTATGTAGCTGGGAATATTTTACATAGATATGGAATTCACTCATTCTTACGAGAAGCAGATGAATATCTCTTTTAAGAGTTGATTCGGGACTTGAACAATTTGAGCGCTCAACTTTTCTATTACGAATAGAAAATATTTTATATTCATAATTGTTATTAATTAATTGTTCATTATAGAATCAATAGTGCTTAAGAGACAAAATATTTAGAGGGGTTTAACGGATTTATGACTCGGCTCTATTTATGAGATATTCGTGAAGGGCTATATCCATATGTAATGACTATATCGATGGACACCGAAAATGTTCGGTTTATTTAATCCATCTACGGTAACGGGAGTTCAACTTCGAGTTTTTAGTGGAATAACGCGGAGTTAATAATTCGTAATATTTGATTGAAGAGTTTAATTAATATTTCGGAATTATTGGAGCTCGGAACCGTAGGTCCATTTGGTCCCCGTGCTTGCTCGATTAACTGTAGCAAACCTAATATAATTAGATTGTCTAATTATATGCTCACATTATATTTATTTATATATTATTAATAAGATTAATAATATTTATTGTCACAAATGAAAACTATGTTAAATTAGTTTAACTTAATTTTTTCTAGAATTCTTTGATTATGAGATAATCAAGTCTTGATTATGAGATAATCAAGTAGTAATAATTATGAGATAATTACTACAACATAATTGAAGGTAAATAAATCATTATTAATATATTGATTTTTATTTACCATTGGAGACAAAGCCATATGGCTTACCATGTCATCCAAGCAATTATGTCTATTAGGTGGCTTGGATACACCTAATAGTTTTGCCATTAGCTAATGCATTTTATGTTTTGGTATGGCCTCCACATTTATGTGTTTGCCATTGAAAGAAAGCATTGAATGCTTAATGATAAAGCCATTGTCTTTAGCTTAACATTTCTTATGCTTTGGTATGGCATTCACATTTTTGTGTTGGCCATTGCAAGAAAGCATTATATGCTTAATGACAAGGTTAGTTGGCTTGTGTAAGAGAATATAATCTCTACCATTTCTCTAACTTCCTAAGGTTAACACTTTGCATTCATTCACACAATTGTTGTGAGAAAAGATTTGAGAGAAAATAGAGAGAGTTCTAGCATTCACAAGTGTTGTGAAATTCCTAAAGCCAAACACCATTGTGACATCTTAAATCTCTAAATAGTTTAGAGGTTTAATCTTTGTGAGTGAAGCCCACACTTTGGTTTGTTGGTTTCGAGTCATAGTTCGGAAGATTGAGTGGTTGATCCAAGTGTTGGACACCAAAGGATTGATCTTGGCTACTACAACAAAAGGAGAAGGTAAAGAAAATTTGAAGATCCATACCGGACCCGATGCCACCACAAGCAACTTCCGCCGCGCTAAGGAAAGTCGTTTCCTATAATATGTGGATGACATATTACTATTGGGAAATGATGTCGCTATGATGACTTCAGTCAAAGTATGGTTATCCAAAATATTCTCAATGAAAGACTTGGGAGAAGAAACCTACATTCTTGGCATAAGAATCTATAGAGATAGATCAAGAAGAATGATTGGTTTGTCCCAAAGTCTGTACATAGAAAAAGTGCTCAAGATATTCAATATGTTGGACTCTAAGAGAGGTTTGTTGCCTTATAGGCATGGAATTCATTTATCTAGATCGATGAGTCCCAAGACACCTCAAGAAATAGCATGCATTAGTCAAGTACCATATGCTTCTGCCATAGGTAGTCTCATGTATGTCATGTTATGTACAAGACCAGATATCGCATTTGCTATTAGTATAACAAGCAGATTCCAGTCCGATCCAGGAGAAAATCATTGGATAGCAGTCAAGGCAATCCTCAAGTACTTAAGAAGAACTAAGGATATGATACTGACTTAAGGATCACGAGAATTGAAAGTGGAAGGGTTTACGAACTCGGACTTTCAGACAGACAGTGATGATAATAAGTCAACCTCGGGATTCATTTTCTTAAGTAATGGAGGAGCAGTCAGTTGGACGAGCGCCAAGCAATCCACTAGTGCGGACTCCACTACTGAGGCAGAATACATAGCAGCTTCAGAAGCAACGAAAGAAGCGGTTTGGATAAAGAAGTTCGTTACAGAACTAGGTGTGGTTCCAGCCATTGAATGAGCGTTCCCTTTGAACTGCAACAACAATAGGGCTATAGCACAGGCCAAAGAACCAAGGTTGCACCAGAAATCCTAACACATTCAAAGAAAGTATCACATACTAAGAGAATATGTTGGAGATGAGCAGATAGCCATTCAGAAAACACCTTCAGCTAATAATGTGGCTGATCCATTCACAAAGCCAATGAGCCAAGAACAAATGGAGCGTCATCTTGAGAAGATGTGCATTGGGTATCATAACAATTTGTTTTAGTGCAAGTAGGAGTTTTGTTAGAGTGTATGCCTTAAAACCAGTTATGGATGTAATGGTTTAAGGAATAATATTTGTAATATAGCTTATTATTTATTAATAAAAGACATTTGTTAACTAAATATTAATACATCAATATTTTATGTGTATTCCTGAGACATTATGTCAAATGAATATTGTTAATCCAAAAGACGTTTGTGATTATGAGAGTCAATAATATTTATTTATGTCTCAAATTAAGTTCTTGGTAAAATGTGATTGTTATACAGGACAATAATATATCACTTAACCAATATTGTTATGTGTCGCCTAGATTGACATATGATGTTAATAGAATGGATGATGAGTCTCATATCATAAGGACACAGACAATAGATGTTTCATTAGTATAATGAAATATCGAAAACGACCACAGAAACGTAAGATCACATGGTAATATTATCTAAGGTCATTGATCTTCGTAATAATACATTAGTGTCATCATATCCTTTGACCTGAGATCATATAATAACTTGTGCAATAGTACTCTTGGTTCACAAGTATATCCTCATTCGACTATCCACATCATTTGAATGAATACTAGATGGCCTTGAGCAATTGACGTACGAAGTCACGTATGCTTCAAGATGGGATCCGATAGCTTTGATAATAAAAGAGATGTTTCAAGTAAACTCAAAGTTGTGGATTTAAGTCTTTGGCCAAAGCAGTCGATATCTTAGAGATATCAAATCCACAAGATAAAGTTTAAAGATATGTCGAGTATAAGGATTTGACCTTACCATGATCCAGACTCTATAAGAAACATAAATATCGGAAGGAATGAGATGACATGTTCGAAGTGTATTCTAAGAGGTTCATATGTTTTCCCACTTCATTCATCGACTAGGGGTCATGGTTTGCTGCTAGGCGATTACCCATGGTCTGTGGAATATCATAGAGATAAAATATTAAAGAGTTAATATTATCCCACTGCTACTCGATAATGAACCTAGGACGGTCGCACAATATAGTTCTCGTCTATGTTACAAATTCAAGGATGTTTATTAAAAGTTAATAAATGATTATTTTGGCATTTCCTAATTGGATTAGGATATTCGAGATATTTCAGAAATATTAATTTGATTAATAAATTCAAAATAAAAAATAAGATTTAATTGTTAATTAAATATTTGATATTTATATTAAATAAATTAAATGTAATTTTAATTAATTGTTAATTAAAATTAAGTAAGTTAAATTAATTAATTAATAGTTAATTAATTAATATGCCAAAATAATATTTAATCTATTAGGCTTTAATTTAGTGGGCTAGCACCCAAATTAATTTGAGTCATATTTAAGATTAAATAGGGAAGTCTTTATTTAATTAGGATTCCCAAATTTGATTAAGAATCCTAATTTTATTTTGGAAAGAATCTTTGAGAGATCAAATTTGATTTGAAGAAGATATTGGATTGACCTTATTGTATTAGGATACAATTAAAACAATTCTTATGCTAATATATATACATTGACATTGAAGGCCAAACTTGTTGTTCACGTTGAAAGGCAAAAACTTATTGTTGAAGGTCTTTTTGTTCAAGGCAAAAAGAAGAAAACAAAAAGTAGTGAATCAATTTCATTAATTTTGTTTGTTGCTGTTGTTGTTGTTGTTTATGTCAGCAACAAAAGCCTTTTGCGTGAAGGTATATATATAAATACAAAAGCAATTTGCGTGAAGATATATATAAATACACAAGCAATTTGCGTAAACATATATATGGTATTTTTCAATTTGATCTCTCCGGGAATAGTTCCAATTCGTTCCTAAAGACTTTAACATCCTAGAAAAAGAAAAGTTTTTTTTCTTTTAATTAATTTCTTAAGGCGTGGACTTTTGGTCAACTCGGGTCAAACCGATAACCAAAGTCCAATCCGGGAATTACCCCATAAGCCCAGAAATCAATTTAGACCCATTAGGCCCAATTAAACTTTAAAGGTCCATTAAGTCACATTGTGCTTTATGGAAGCGGTTTTGGGCCCAATTGGATCCAATCCATTTGGCCTAAACCCAACTTGATACAACCAAGCCCAATAAGCCCAATTACAACACAACAAGCCCAAATCCAATTTAAGGCACAATATAATCAAATTACCAAATTCCAAATTCATAATTTAATTACTTAAAGTGTATAACACAATTAATTAACCAATTCAATATTTCCAAAACACCAATTAGCCCAATTAATCATGTTCATTTTCATCATCACATATCCAACACATTTTGATTAAAATCAAACCCAATACATGCAGTTGAAGTCTCGGCAATTAGGAGGATTTTATGTTCAATTTCAAATCAAATCCAATTGAATCCAATCCAACATTAAATCAACATTCCAATTGATTTCCAACACATCCAATGAATTAAAAATCAAAATTCCAAGACATCAAAATAGGGCATAATTTTCGGCCAACACCAAAAAATTGGGGAATTTGTTCCAAACATAATTTCTTCAAATTGATCTAATTAATTCTCAATAAAAAATGTTTTAAGCATACTCAAACATCCAATTTAATTAAAACATGCTCAAACACATTTTACCCAAATTTTAAGCCCTAAACTTTTTCATGCTCAAACCTTGCTCTGATACCATTGTTGGTTTCTATTAAGGTCCCAAGATCATAAACAAGCATGAAATATGTGCGAATAAAAATCAACGAAGTTGCGGAATACTCACGTTGATTTGTTTTCCATCTCCAAGATTTCAGCTTTTGAGCTCCTTCGTCAAGCTCCAAGCTTCGTCGAACGATTCCCGGCTCATGGGTGGACTTCCCTATCACCTTCGCATGTCTCTCGTAGTGTTAGCTCTCTTGATTTTTTCCACAAAAACCAAGCATTTTGCTTCCCTTGCTCACGATTTTCTGGGCAGAAAACCAGTGAAGAACAGCCCCTCTTGGGCGTGTGAGAGAGGAGAGAAAAGAGAGGAGAGATGATGAAATTTGTAATTGATTTTGGTTTATTTGTTTTCCAAAAACATATACCAAAATTTTGGCTTTAGAAAAGTCAAACCAATTAAAGCCATCAATGTCAACCACACACATCAACTCACATCAACTTCTATCAATCAATGAATAGTGACTGGCGTCAATCACTCAAAGTGAAAGACATCCATCACTAGATTGACGAATGATGTGACGCTAGATGCAACTAGCGATTTGACACTTGATTTGATTTGCGTGCCGCACTCGAATTCGAAATGCGAATGCGCTCGCAAATAATCACGGGCTCGGGTTCGCTAATTCCAAATTAATGAATTTTCCGTTGCGACGTAATTAAATGATTATGCCTAGCGAAAGCACTATTCACGTTGCTAACGAATTAATTCTAAATTAATTCGTTCGCCCGAATTAAAATCTAATTTCAATTCCGCGTCGAAATCTAATTTCGTTTAATATATCAATATATTAATTTATCGATTAATTCCAAATTAATCGTTATCTCTCTTTAATGATATTTTATCCCAGATAAAATATCTCTGCAATTAATCCCAGATTAATTTTCTCTCTCATCATTAATTAATCCCAGATTAATAAAAGTGCGAGTCATACGTCATCGGTGAATCTTTGGGAAGCGACCCATGAGATCCACAGATATGTTGGCAGTAAATTCGGTCGTCGAACTATCCGAACACGTAAGTACCTCATACTACGTTTGTACCGATTTACAAGACAAGGTTGGCTTCTAGCAAAGCGTCATGCCTACCCAATTCTCCAGAAATATCCTTACAGGAAAAAAGGATCTATATCAGGCATAGTATACGTAGTATTGAGTATTTCTGTCCAGTATCAAATGATCGCGTGCTAGGCCTGGGGCTGGAATTGTGTCTGCCCCGTACGAAGCACATGTCGGATGTCTGGTAACTAGTCTCTATAATCGGATAAACCTGACCTTGTCATTTTATCCCAATGACTGCAGTACTTAAGAGTACTAGTACCGTATCCTACGTGACCATCATCTCCATATGACTGGAGTGACACTTCCGTCTTGACATCACACCAAACACACTACGATTCTCAATATACTCAGCATTGGCGTACACAGAACATGTTAAAGTCTTGGACGACCGCAACCAAAGTATATTGATTGTCGTAAGTATTAGCGGTGCAAGTCTCAGGTTAAGACCAAATACACCTACCCTGATTTCGGACTTCCATAGACACATAGTCATACTACCAATGGAATTCCGAGGGGGTCTATCCAGAGCGAAGCTGTTTCCCGTACCATCGGTAAAACACAACCTCCTATTACACTTCCATGAGTATCATATACCCAAATATATGAGAACTATGATGTTGTGCCCTCACAACGCGCACAAGTGTAATACTAGTCTTTTACGTATTTATCGATGTCCAATCTTGATAATACTCTGACTAGGGATATTTAATGATTTATCATCCGTGGACTGATACAGTCTCATATCATTCTCCGTCCAGGAACAAATCATAGGGACCTCCTATCATTTATACATCTAGGTGATCTAATCACAAATGATAAGAGTGCAATCTCATTTGTCACATAGTTAATTTGTACAACAACACCATGATCTGTACAAATAGTGACGATATGGGTCATAATTGTCCAACAGATCCTCCTGAAGGAATTGGTCCTATTGGGTGTAAATGGGTCTTCAAGAGAAAGATTGGAAAAGATGGAAAAGTAGAGACTTATAAAGCTAGACTAGTGGCAAAAGGATATACTCAGAAACAATGAGTTGATTATGAGGAGACCTTCTCGCCAGTAGCTATGCTAAAATCCATTAGAATTCTCTTAGCTATAGCAGCTTACTTTGACTATGAGATTTGGCAAATAGATGTAAAAACAGCTTTTCTAAATGGATTTCTTGAGAAAGAAATTTATATGAAACAACCAGAAGGTTTTACATCTAAATGTGATAGTCATAAAGTATGTAAGTTGCAAAGATCTATATATGGTATAAAGCAAGCTTCTAGGAGTTGGAATCTATGATTTGATGATGCGATCAAAACGTTTACTTTCATCAAAAATGTGGATGAGCCTTGTGTTTACAAAAAGGTCAGTGGGAGCGCCATAACTTTCTTAATATTATATGTGGATGACATATTACTATTGGGAAATGATGTCGCTATGATGACTTCAGTCAAAGTATGGTTATCCAAAATATTCTCAATGAAAGACTTGGGAGAAGCAAACTACATTCTTGGCATAAGAATCTATAGAGATAGATCAAGAAGAATGATTGGTTTGTCCCAAAGTCTGTACATAGAAAAGGTGCTCAAGAGATTCAATATGTTGGACTCTAAGAGAGGTTTGTTGCCTTGTAGGCATGGAATTCATCTATCTAGATCGATGAGTCCAAAGACACCTCAAGAAAGAGCAGGCATGAGTCAAGTACCATATGCTTCTGCCATAGGTAGTCTCATGTATGCCATGATATGTACAAGACCGGATATCGCATTGTTGTTAGTATAACAAGCAGATTCCAGTCCGATCCAGGAGAAAATCATTGGATAGCAGTCAAGGCAATCCTCAAGTACTTAAGAAGAACTAAGGATATGATAATGACTTACGGATCACCAGAACTGAAAGTGGAAGGGTATACGAACTCAGACTTTCAGACAGACACTGATGATTATAAGTCAACCTCGGGATGGAGGAGCAGTCAGTTGGAAGAGCGCCAAGCAATCCACTATTGCGGACTCCACTACTGAGGAAGAATACATAGCAGCTTCAAAAGTAGCGAAATAAGCGGTTTGGATAAAGAAGTTCGTTACAGAACTAGGTGTGGTTCCAGCAATTAAAGGAGCATTCCCTTTGAACTGCGACAACAATGGGGCTATAGCACAGGCCAAGGAACCAAGGTCGCACCAGAAATCCAAACACATTCAAAGAAAGTATCACGTAATAAGAGAATATGTTGTAGATGGTCAGATAGCCATTCAGAAAACACCTTCAGCTGATAATGTGGTTGATCCACTCACAAAGCCAATGAGCCAAAAACAAATGGAGCGTCATCTTGAGAAGATGGGCATTGGGTATCAAAACAACTGGCTTTTGTGCAAGTGGGAGTTTTGTTATAGTGTATGCCCTAAAACCAGTTATGGATGTAATGGTTTAAGACATAATATTTGTAATATAGTTTATTATTTATTAATAAAAGGCATTTGTTAACTACACATTATTACATCAATATTTTATGTGTATGTCCTTAGACATTATGTCAAATGAATATTATGAATCCAAAAGACGTTTGTGATTATGAGGGTCAATCATATTTATATATGTCTCAAATTAAGTTCTTGGTAAAATGTGATTGTTATACAGGACAATAATATATCACTTAACCAATATTGTTATGTGTCGCCTAGATTGACATATAATGTTAATAGAATGGATGATGAGTCTCATATCATAAGGACACAGACAATAGATGTTTCATTAGTAGAATGAAATATCGAAAACGACCACATAAACGTAAGATCACATGATAATATTATCTAAGGTCATTGATCTTCGTAATAATACATTAGTGTCATCATATCATTTGACCTGAGATCATATGATGACTTGTGCGATAGTACTATTGGTTCACTAGTATATCCTCATTCGATTATCCACGTCCTTTGAATAAATACTAGATGGCCTTAAGCAATTGACGTACAAAGTCACGTATGTTTCAAGATGGGATCCGATAGCTTTGAAAATAAAAGAGATGTTTCAAGTAAACTCAAAGTTATGGATATAAGTCTTTGGCCAAAGCAGTCGATATCTTAGAGATATCAAATCCATAAGATAAAGTTTAAAGATATGTCGAGTATAAGGATTTGACCTTACCATGATCCAGACTCGATAAGAAACATAAATATCGGAAGGAATGAGATGACATGTTCGAAGTGTATTCTAACAAGTTCATATGTTTTCCCACTTCATTCATCGACTAGGGGCCATGGCTTGCTGCTAGGCGATTACCCATGGTCTGTGGAATATCATAGAGATGAAATATTAAAGAGTTAATATTATTGCACTGCTACTCGATAATGAACCTAGGACTGTCTCATAATATAGCTATCGTCTATGTTACAAATTCAGGATGTTTATTAAAAGTTAATAAATGATTATTTTGGCATTCCTAATTGGATTAGGATATTCTATATATTTTAGAAATATTAATTTGATTAATAAATTCGAAATATTGTAGACACTTACTAGACACTGTATTTTGCATAAAGCCCAATGATGAGCCTCGTATGGAGGCACTACCCGATAAGTTACGGAAGTCGCGGGAAGGGAAAATTAAAAAATTTATAGCTTATCAAATTTAACTCATTTGTTTAGCCTCGGAATCGCTTAGTCGATTTCTGTTTCAAATATTTGCCTCGATCCAAAACCTCTGCAACCCATCCAAAACCCATGCAACTCACAAGGCCCACACACCTAAACCCTCTCCAAAATAATAGAAACACTAGCACAACCAAAACAAACCCTAATACACCACTATATAAAGACCACTAAACAAAACCCTAGGCCCCTCCTCTTCTTCCAAACAAGACTCGGCAGTAAATAAAAAATATAAACCCTAGACACACACACGGAACCACGATGACCCTCCTTCCTGACACACAACTCACGGCACCCTAATATCCCATCTCTCTCTCTTCCCTCTCACTCGGCAGTGAGACAAAAAAAAAATCCTAATAGCCTCATCTCTCTCTAACCTCTCTCTTCTCTTCCTCCTCTCTCTCTCACACAAACACAAAAACAAACAGCCCTCACCGACTTCAACCAAACAGCCAATCACTAAAAAAACAAACCAAAAAATTCACAAAAGAAACCCTAACGCAGAGAATTAGCAGTGTGACCTGGACGTGAACAAGTAGCAGCGTGATCTGGATGTGAACAAGCAGCAGCGTGGAAGCAGACAAACCAGTGTGATCAGGTAACAAACAAACCAACAAGAATAAAATCAAAAAATAAACAAGAGCCCTCCACTGAATAAATCAACAAAACCCTAAAACTAATGAGACACCACTCACGGAACACACTCATGGAAAATCAAAATCAAAAACAAACCCTAAACTCTCTTTCCTCTCTCATTCACGTCAAACACACACAAATAAAATAACCATCCACCAAACCGACAACAAGCAACTCATCACCGAACCACCAAAGAACAATACAAAACAAATTAAACACAAATAAACCACCAGAATAAGCGCAGACGCTGAAACAACAAACAAAAAAATTTAAAAAAACCCCTAGCCGAAACACAAAGCCACAAAACACCCAAGCAACAAACAAGATAACCTCTCACCAAATCGACAAATCAAACGCAAAGAAAACACACAACCACATAACAGTCTATTTTCTATCAACATTCGACAGCTACAACACACACTGACCGAGACACAGCAACAAATCTACCAAGCTTCTTGACACACACACGTGAAGCAAAGCCGGTCTTCCACTAGACAAGACACATACATACCGCCACAAAACACACAAACTGCCAAAACAATAAACCAACACATGCAAACCAAAAGACGTGAGACCAACACATGCAGACTACATGAACTTGAGCTGCAACCAAAGTGGCGTGAAACCAGAAAGCAGCTTGACCGACAAATCAAAAAACCAAGAAATAGTTTCACCAATGCACAAATATAGCCCATTGACCGATTAAATAATCCCCCAAACAACACAGCCCCTTGACCGATTAAACAAATAACAAAACCAGTAGAAAACAGTCCCAAAATATAACCCAAAATAGTCCCAAAATAGTGAACAAAAATAGCCCGAAAAACAGCCCAAAAACAGCCCCCTGAGCTAGTAAAACAGTCCTGAAAATAACCCGAAAATAGCGGCCAAAATAGCATCCCAATCACTGAAAAATAGCAGTCTAAAATAGTAAAAACAGCAGCAAAATAGCGAAACAGCGAGCAGAAATAGCGAACTAGCAAACCAGAAAACAGTGAATCATTACCCCTCTGGCAATGTCCCACGCACTCCCGAGAAGTGACTTAAAAGGTAAGACCTGAGGGCACCCTTTACTATATTTTATTTTGACGTTCCGGACGCGGCATGCCCGGTTGGATGTGAAATACGTACAACCGGGTATGTGAAGTCCTACATTAAAGCTAGCCAAACTTTAGGTCACATCTTTCTTTGACGTTCTGTTATTTATTTTATCCCGCATTTATTTTATTGTTATTTGTTTATCTTTTTATTAATTTCCGCCGTTACTTTATTTACATTTTGTTATATTATTTCGCATATACTTTCATGTCTGTTTACATTATGTTAATGATTGAGTATTATCTCTTGCGGTATATCGGATGGAAACTCAGACATAAATTATGTAGCTGAATCCGAATGGATGGTAGTGCGGTCTGTACTTGGGATACAACACCACATACCGCTCGGGAAATACTCACATAAGCCTAATTAACTTCCTTTTATTTGCTATTTATTCATTGACGCTTTTCCACCTTTGATTATTTATTATTTTCATTTCCGCATCTTGTACTCTTTAATGTAATATGCTTCCATTGTTTCTATTAATATTTATGGGTATGCCAATTCGTGTGTTTTATTTGAATTATCTTGCATGTGCTGCATAAGACTTGGTTTATATCATTGTGTAAACCCGTTCATATACAACTGGCATAAGTAAGGGACCATTTCGAACCCAACGGTTTGAGGTCTTGCGATGGGTGAGTACGGGTGAGTACGGCCTAAATCATTTCCCAGTTCACACTGGGTGGCGACTCCTTTATTGTCTGGTTTAGTCCCCGCGGGCTACTCCGTACTCCCTACGGGCCGTGAGCCCGGACAGCGTCGCCTCATCTCTGTGCTTGTGCCCACAGTCTGGCGACTCCACTGGGGATAGAGAATTGGCCCTGAAATAATGCTTTGTAATGTCCGTAGCTTTGGCTTTGGTTAACCTAGTCTCATCTATTTTGCATACCCTTTTCACCCGATGGTGTCATGTATCGTGAAGTCGCTTTCGCTCGAAGTGGTGGATCGTTATATGGCATCATCACTCGTTGGCACATACCTTAGGGTATAAAAAATGGTGCGCTCACTTGGTCGCTCGAACCCTTGAGTGGGGAGACCTAATCGTGGGCAACCTTCGTCGCGGCGGAGCCTTTATCCATACCCTTGTGAGCCCACATATAAACCATAGTTGTTATGTCCTATATAAGCTACCCTTTTATGCTTGTGTTTGGGACCATCATCATTTGGATCTGTTTGGACTTCTCGTCACAAGATACGACTTGTTGGGCCATTAAAACTGGGACGAGTTTATATCATATGATGATTGGGCCAAAAGTTTTCAAAATGACGATGGGCCACTTTGTGTTTGGGCCCCCTATCATTTGAAGTTATTTAGCCACCTTATCGCAAAAGTGTAAACCTGTTGGGCCTTTTTCAACTGGGACAAGTTTAAATCTCGCGATAACATGATTGAATGCTTTGAAATGATAATGGGCCAACTTGTATGAAAACCTTGATGGGCTTAGAAAATCCAAACATGATCCAAATATGCCAAAAGCATGAGTCCGATATCCACATACCACTGGCTTTCATTCAGGAAGGATACGTCTGTTACGGCATATTTGTATACTTTTGATATCTCCAAGTCCATCCCCACGACCGCAAATACTGAAGGCCCAATTCGTCGTTTCTAGATAATGGTGCGATCCCCATAATAGACTTAGTCAATATTGTAAATGGCGGTCTTTGTGTCTTTACACCGATGGAAATGGACTGAGGTAGCCAAGGTTCACTCTTGTAGCGTATGAGAGAAGGATTTTGTGTACCCCACATCGGTACATAAAATAATCCATACCTAGGACAAAATAGACTTACCACACGAGTGTGGGAGGAATAAGGTCGGAAGGATATATGTTGTTTTGATAACCACATGCATCTCATGCATACACGCATCATGTTAACCCATGTGTCTTAAAAGTCATAGACATCCGTTGGGTTAGAAAAGAAAGACTTGTCAAAAAAGAGTTTAGCAAACATGGATATCGAGGAAAAGAAAGCTGAGAAACAAGAAATTTTACGGCAAGAATAGAAAGACCATTGGGGGGCCTTCAGCAAAAAAAAATATAGAGAAAAAAAAAAAAAACAAAAAAAAAATGAAAAGAAAAGAAAAAAAAATTGTTTGATTTTAGTCCTTAATAGTTAGGAATAAGTCCAATGATGAAATCATTTTCTTTAGGATGAAATCTTAGAAACGATAAGTTCTTAATGTACTTTTATCGGATACTTTAAGTAATTGATCTATGTTAGACTCGTAAGCACTTCACTATAGGTTCTTATCAGTGAAAACCTGAGTAGTTGGCAAAGTGACTAGTTGAAGAAATTGCAGGTCGGTGAATGACCGTTTGCTTAGATGTCTATCTTGATTTGCTTGTGTTATGATGGGTGGTATGGTTGGAAATAAAAGAAAAGTCTCTAAAGAAAAGAAATTAAACCACCTATAACCGATAAGCGTGAAGCTACCCATGGGCGAGTATTAGGACCACCATGAGGAGAAATGCTACCCTAAAGGGTAGGTGTGTTGAAAAAAAAAAGGAGAAGAAACAAAAAAGAGGGAAGAAAAGAAAAAGAAATGAAAAGAAAATCAAACCACATTGAGCACCTAAAAAGCAATTGCAGAGCATAATTGAGACATCTAGGTTGGTTTGACCCATCGGTCCCAATTTTTAAATGAAATCATTGAGTTGGCTTACTTAGGAATCAAGCTGTGAATGAACCTTTGCACACACCACTTTGAGTCTGGCTTAGATCATTTATTCAAAAACTCAGATTTGAGTTGCATTGAGTGCTTTGAAGGTTCTCTAGTTTCATTACTGGGCATTCTTTGAGGACAATAAAATGTGTAACTATTGGGAGGACAATTAAGCAAAAGATAGTATGAACCTGCAAAACAAGGAAAACTTATAAGGCCTCCGATGGTCTGGACATTGGAAACACAACATCGCCGGAAGGGTAGTAGAAGAACAATCCAAGCCAAGAATAGCAGTAAACTCCTCCAAGAGAAGGCATATTTTGAAAATCTGGGAATCAGAAGACATGACTTTAAGTATCCCAAAAGGATGAGGCCGTTTTCAAAAAAGTCATAATTCACCGTGACCCAGTGCAGGCAGTGGAGAACAAAAAGCTAAATCAGGTCTAGGGGCGACCAATCTACCACCTCGCGAATCAGGGACATAACGAGATCTTGAGCCATGGGACCAAAAAGAACTGAGCAATCACCAGAAGAGAACTGGCAGAAGGAAATTATAAGTAGACCCAGGGGGCGACCGAAGACATTTGTAGGAAAATGGCACCAAAGAGCACAATGAAGGCCTACCCCATCGGAATAGGAAATACATCCATGCATACATGCATACACGTCACATACACGTAATTTTTGTTTTATATTCACAGGTTTTTTGAAGAAAAAAAGGGAAAAAAAACGGCAAGGACGAGCAAGCCGGGAATGGCAACAATCTCAACTCAAGTAACGATTCGGGAATGAACCATCTCATATCAGTAACAGTTTGGGAATAAAGCCCACACTCAACACAGTTCAGGAATAAAGCTCACTCTCTACACAGTTCGGGAATAAAGCCCAGGGAATAAAGCCCACTCTCAACACAGTTCGGGAACAAAGCCCGGGGAATAAAGCCCACTCTCAACACAGTTCGGGAACAAAGCCCAGGGAATAAATCCCACTCTCAACACAGTTCGGGAACAAAGCCCGGGGAATAAAGTCCACTATCAACACAGTTCAGGAATAAAGCCCACACACAGCACAGTTCGGGAATAAAGCCCACAGGTGGTTCGGGAACAAAGCCCAGGGGTCAAAAGCACCTCGCCATCACATTCAGCACAGTTCGGGAATAAAGCCCACAGATGGTTCGGGAACAAAGCCCAGGGGTCACAAGCACCGCGTCATCAATTCAATACAGTTTGGGAACAAAGCCAAAGGTCAAAGCACCTCACACTCGGTGGTTCAGGAACAAAGCCCAGGGGTCAAAGGCGCGCTCGCCATCAACTCCACTCGGTAACGGTTCGGGAATGGACCACCTCTCAGTAACGGTTCGGGAATGAACCACCTCTCAAGTAATGGTTCGAAAATGTACCACCTCTCAAGTAACGGTTCGGAAATGAACCATCTCTTATCAGTAACGGTTCGGAAATGAACCACCATCTCTCATCAGCAACGGTTCGGAAATGAACCATTCTCATCAGTAACGGTCGGAAATGGACCACCATCTCTCATCATAATGGTTCGAAAATGGACCATCATCTCACATCAGTAATGGTTTGGAATGGACCATCTCACATCAGTAACGGTTCGGAAATGACCACCACCACACATCAGTAACAGTTCGGAAATGACTATCATCTCTTATCAGTAACGGTTCAAAATGAACCATCTTCATCAAGTAACGGTTTGGGAATGAACCACCTCAACTCAGTAACGGTTTGGGAATGAAACCATCTCACATCAAGTAACGGTTCGGGAATGAACCACCTCAACTCAATAACGGTTTGGGAATGACCATCTCATATCAGTAACGGTTCGGGAATAAACCAGTGGTCAAACACCTCACCACCAGATCAACTCAGTTCGAAGCATCTCGCAAAGAAGCAGGTAAGTACGACGTCGACAAACCAGGAGACCGGCGTAAACACACACGTATAACGCAAGCGCACGTATCGTTCAAGTAGTATAAAAATATTGATCCCACGATGACTTAATTCCTATTGTTGTTATTAATTATAGATACTATAATTTACAAGTATCTAATTATAGGGAGAGGGAATTGATTGCTTTTGGTTGGTTGAATGTGGATTTGCTAATTAAAATAAAAACAGACTCTAAAGAAAATACTAGGAAAATAAAAGAAAGGACTCAAAGATCTAGGGTCGTGACTCCACACAATATTATATAAAGATGAATTGATTCTCTTATCTATTTGTAATAAATCAGATTGCTAACCTGGAACACGAAAAATGCAAAAGCCTATGTCGATGGTCAGACGCAAATACCCAGTATAACCCAATTGAACCATATGTCTATGTCACCAAATTACCTAGATTCATTAAGATTAAGTTCCAATTATGGCTACCCCTCCCGACGGTATATGTATATCCTGTAAGGAAATCTTTTAAAGGTTATCTATCCTCAAGGAAGATCGTGGGCTATTGAATCTAAGGCTGAAACTTAAATCCATATGTCTAGTTCATTTAAGTTTACCACATCAATCTTATTGGTGATCAGACAACAAGAAGCATAAAGCTTAAGACTCAATAAAAAAACTAAAGAATTACCCAATAAATAATTAAATCAATTATTAAGCCTAGTAATATTGTGTTTCATTACTTCCCTAGAATAAAATAAAATGTTGGGGTTAGAGGATCCACATTTAATATTTCTTATCTAGGAATCTCACTTATTATAATATAAAAATTATTTTGTTCTGCTTTCTCAGGAATTATATTAATTTAAACATTTAAAACCATCCATATAGGCGGTAATCCATTTAGTCCAATTACACCAGCCATATAGGCGGTAATTATCTGTCACATAAGGACCAGCCATATAGGCGGTAAAGTAATTTATATTTAGACCGACCATATAGGCGGTAATAAATTCTGACATAAATTAATCCGGTTAAATTATAATTAAGTGAGATTTACCTAGATAATTATATTAAATGTTTCACCTTTTACCCCAGCGGTGGTAAATTAACTACTGAACATAAAAATAAAAAAATAAAAAAATAAAAAAATAAAGTAAAATTTTATTACAAAAAGTAAAAGTGCATAATTGAAAATACTAAAAGTAAAAATGCTTAATTTAAATTACAAAAACTTAAACACACAAGATGCAATCCTTAGAGTCCTTACAAAACTCAAGGAATGCATGATTTGAATTCTGACATCGAGCTGAATTTATAGGCGCGGATAGGCCTCCAGCGTCGCGACGCCAAAGGCTTTGACGTCGCGACGCCGAACATTGTCGACGTGGCAGCTTCTGGTTCGTCGGCTCAGATTCTGGATAAGGTGATAAGGTGACACGTGGCAAGGTGGTTGAGAACTCAATTATTACGACACGTGGCGGCTTCTGATTGGTCGACTCAGATTCTTATCCTCCACGTATCGATTTTGGATCAGTGAGTCAATAATTGATGCTGACGTGGCACACGTGGCGAAATGGACTGTCGGCACCATAAAATTGCGACACGTGCACGCGCTGTGATTGGCTGATGATGACGTGGCGATGATGTGGCACGTTGACTCGGTCAACCGATGATGTGTACGATGACGTGGCTGACAGGTGGAGTGACACGTGGTGATGGAAACTGTCGGCATCGTAGGATGATGACACGTGGCAACGGCGCACGTTAGTAGATCGGTTGTGATGGTGACACGTGGCACGGCGCACGTTAGCAAAGTCAAACTTTTCTCAGATTCTGACTTGTGGACCCGGCACACGTTAGCACTGTTCGGCGCACGTTAGGCATCGCGACGTCAAAGGCTTGTGCATCGCGTCGCGCAGAATTAGGAAAATACCATTTTTTCATTTTCACTGTTTTGGCCCCAAATCACCTCCAGTGCTTCCCAAACTTTATTTATCTGTAAAATAACAATAAAACACATCAAAACGTTCACAAAACCCGAGAAACTATACAAAATACTAGGTTAAATGAGTGGGAAATAGTGATATTATTACCACTCATCACACCCTCAAACCTAATATTTTGCTAGTCCTCGAGCAAAACATAGAATAACATAAACATCTTTAAAATAAATTTTAACTAAGCCACTTTCGTAGGGATCACGGTTGCATTTAGCGTATGCAACAAGCCTTTAAACCCCTAGGTGTCCCTAGTGGACGAGTTGTAGTCTCGTGAGGGCTTACAACAACGATACCCACAAACGTTTTACAAAAGTAAAAAGGTAGTAAAAACTAATGCACACAAAAGCAAAAAGACAAGTGAAAAGAGAATAAAGAAGTTAGTGACTAATCAGGTGAAACTTCTACTACCCAGTTACTAGTTGTTTTTTTCTTTCTAAATTACTGAATAACTAAATTCTCCTATTATATTTACCATTCCCCATATACACAGCCAACAAAATATTAATCAACTCATTTCTGCCCACAACAGTCATAAGTGTAGTTGATAAGAGAGTAATATTTTTGTCCTAAAGTTTTATCAGAATTCACACCTTTTTGCAGCAATGGAATAATTTTTCTCATTTTTCTGATTTTTTCTTTGATTTTTGATTTTTTTTTATTTATATACAATATCTTCCATCTATGTAGCGAGTGTTGGGTCGGTGGCTCCCAAACCAGTTGTTTTAGGGCACCAGGTGTTAAGACACCCCTACAGACTTAATTACTCAGATTTCATATATATATATTTTTTTGCAACATCCTTGATCCATGTAGCGAGCTTTAGGCTAGTGACCCCAACCAGTTGGCTTTAGGGCACTAGGTGTTAAACACCCTTACGACTTAATAACTCGGATCTCATATGTTTTTTTTTACTCCATCACTTTTTGAGATGCTTCCTCCAATTAAACTATAGCACTGAATATATTACAAATTTTTCATTTTAGCTCATGTCCGTATGTTACTATGCATGTTGATAATACCTGCTAACTGAGCATATGAAGATCCATTTTAGTCAGTTTATGGAGAATTTACAAATTAAATAATTTAAAATGACATAAACAAAAACTAACTTGTTTCAAAAATGGTTTGAGATACGTCTCAGGAGTGGAAATTCCTTACACAGCTATCTCTTACCAATTTCACCTTTTTAGTCAAAAAAAACACCAGATATTTTTGTAATTTTTTATGAAATTTTTCAATTTTTTTATATTTTTCGAAAAATTTAGGACTAAATATAAAAACAACACACAACTAAAGACAAGATACTAATTAACTAATCCCCCCCCCCCAAACCTAAATGAGATATTGTCCCAAATGTCTTAAACAGTAAGAAGAAGAGTTTAGAAGATAGCACTTTGTTAGCTGAAATTTTACAGGAAAAATTACCGATTAAGATCTATGTCCAATTTACGCTTCTTACCACGATCGCTATCTGACCAGCTCAACTTGGAAAGAATGGGGTCGATTTTTGGTTCAAAGGCTAGGATTTGGTCAATTAATTCTTCGGCCTTTGTTGCAGTCAGGAAAATATCATGTACAGATTTTGTGACGAACTCATGTCTTTTGGCTTCCGCAAGAAATAGAAACAGGAAATCGAAAAAATGTTCAATGTTGAGTAATCCAATGGGCTTCCGATGAATGTTCAAGTGCGCCTATGATGCCACTGTGAATATTTCTTCAAATGTTCTGAGCCCCCTGGTAAAGCAATAAATGCATCAGCAGTATGACCATTTCAAGGAGTTGTTCAGACATCCCCGAGACAATACGTTCATCTCCATTTTTTTTTCCGATTAATGTTCGTCCGCCAAAGTTTTGGAATGATTCCTAAACATGACCGCCATCATCCTGAACGGCTTTTGAAATGCTTCCCATCAATCCAAGATTGCCATCGCTATATACTAGGTGCATATTTCGTTCTGCTATGATTTCCCATTCCTTTGCAGCCTCAATGAATTCTGTTTATTACCAGAATTGGATCCACAGAAAAACACAAATTCGCTTGACTCGCTGCTGTGAAGTTGCTTCCATTTTCTTTCTCTTATTTGGATGTATATCTGGATTGTCGAATAAAGAAATGATAGAGCTGAATTTATAGAACCTGAAAATGGATGAGTAATAGTAGCACTAGTACCTGCCAAATGAAATTATTAGATGAAAGTTAAAATAAATCGTGAAAAGTTTAAAAAGTTTAGATCTTGTCGGTGAAAATAAAGGAAATAAAAATAGAAAAGCAAATCAAAGCAATTATTAAGGCAACGGAATTGTGTACGCAATACGCCACTAGCTAGTATAAATTCATAAGGATGCGTCTCAAGAATTCATTCTTTACTCAGCCATCACAAATGAATTAGCTCTCTTCTTTGTGATTGCCAAACACTATTCCTTTTGTCTTAAAATGCTCCGTTTGTGCTTTTCCCTACAAAAATAACACACAAAATTAAAAACTCTACAACATGTATACACACAATATAAAATTAGAAATTACAACAAAGTGCATGGGTTGCCTCCCTGCTAGCGCTAAAGTTTTCGTCTTCAGCCAGACGTGACTGAAATCTATCTGTCAAGGAGGTTTCAGCGTCATTTTGGATGTCCTATTAAAGACAATCTCATGTGCGTTGCTTTTGAAGGGTCTCTTCAACGGTAAAGTGGCAAAAAATATTTTGTCTCATTCAGTGCTTGTGCCACCTTTTTAACCTTTATTGCTCCAGTGGTTCCTGAAAAGAAAGAAATTAAATCAGGAGGTCTCGTATGGTGCTTGACCTGAATGGAAGTTTCATTCTATCAAGCTTCAGGTGATATCTCTAAATTATATTCCCCAAAACAGTGATGTTTCTTCTGAATGCTCTGGATCTTAATAAGTTCAGACATTTGCTCCTCCATTTGCTCTGCTTCTTGCTCCACCTTTTCTTCACAGATGAATTTCAAAATTTTCGTATTCAACTCTCCATCCGTCATCTGTGAAATGTATGCTCCATAAGTATCTGCCTGAGGATGTAAAGATGTTTCTGACATTAGGTCTTCATCCTCTGATACGACTGGAATGGATGGTTCAGGTAGATCTTCAGCAAACATCATGGTAAAGCATGCTCCAAGATCTTCATTTTGAGGATTGAAAGTTTGATCCTCCGTTGTTGGTGCAGTTGGTACAAATAGATCAGATTCATCCTCGTCAGAATCTGAATAATAAAAGTCAAATAGAGACTTCGCTGGTTTGGGCTCCTGAACTGATACCTCTGGTTGTTGATACTGCTCAGCCTCCTCCTCTGTTGAAGTGTCATTATGAAATGATTGGTACTCGAAGGCTTCATCAGTGTCATCTGAAACTGGTTCTTGAGGTATGTAGTTCTGGTTTTCTGTTAATTTTCTCGTTTATTCTGTCATCCTCTGAATAGATGCTCATTGTATTTGAATACTTTCGAGTTGATTCTGGTATGTTTAAAGCATTGTATCCAACTTTTCGTCTTGTTTCTTGAATAAATCTTTGAGCATGTGAACCAATTGTTCTTTATTTGATGGTTCTGGTTCTTGATGAAGATCATTGTAGGTGGGTGGTGGATAAGATGGAAAATGCGGTTCTATGAAATGTGATGGCTCTTCATACCTTGAAGGATCTTGATAGCTCTGCCACCCTTGATGGTAGTTGTACTCGCAATAATCTATAGGGTGGTTACCATTACATATGTCACATCTCCCCATTGCGTTCTGTTGAGAAAATGTAGTGTCGCTTAGTTCTGGCATCCAGTGATAGTTGTTGGGCTGGACAATAGGGCTCAGAAAACCGGACTGTTGCTCCCATATTTGGGGTGTATCTTCTTGTAAAGCTCGTAAACTTTCAATCTCACAATAATGTTCCATTTTTTCAATCACCTGAAAACAAAAGAATAAAATAAAAATTACAGATAAAAATAAAGAAAATTAGATACAAGTAAATTAGATAGCTTCAAAATTAATAACTCAAGAAAAATAAGTCCCCGGCAACGGCGCCAAAAACTCGACCCGCGTAAACACACACGTATAACGCAAGCGCACGTATCGTTCAAGTAGTATAAAAATATCGATCTCATGAGGACTTAATTCCTACTGTTGTTATTAATTATAGATACTATTAATTTACAAGTATCTAATTATAGGGAGAAGGGAATTGATTGCTTTTGGTTGGTTGAATGTGGATTTGCTAATTAAAATAAAAACAGACTCTAAAGAAAATACTAAGGAAAATAAAAGAAAAGACTCAAAGATCTAGGGTCGTGACTCCACACAATATTATATAAAGATAAATTGATTCTCTTATCTATGTGTAATAAATCAGTTGCTAACCTGGAAACGAAAATATGCAAAAACCTATGTCGATGGTCAGACGCAAATACCCAGTATAACCCAACCCAATTAATCATTGTCTATGTCAACCAAATTACTAGATTCATTAAGATTAAGTTCCAATTATGGCTACCCCCGCCCGACAGGTATATGTCTATCCTGTAAGGAAATCTATTAA